>JAWPHD010007258.1:0-131669 GCA_037043455.1 Cyrtodaria siliqua
TAGACGATCCGAATACGGAAATCTGCGAAGAGTTCCAATTGCATTTACGGTTTTACAGAAAAAAGGGATGGCGATAATGATAAACAAATAAAATATGTTTTTTAACGGTAGATATCCAATCATTTGTTTATCATAATCGGTTAGCAAGACATATTCATTCTGCGACACGAAATCTAATTTTATTAAATTGTGAATTGTGTTGACGAATTTTGGCCAGTGAACAATGTACAAGTTAACACTTTGGGCTACGGTTCCGGTTAATGGCCGTTTTGGCGACATAGGTAAAAATGAAATTTGATTGTCATTTTTGGATGGGTTCGAGAAAGGTTTTTAATGTTTTTTGACTTCTTAAGGATTTCTACGACTGCTTATCTTGTTAATTTCGTAACGGAATATGCTACTTTACGGTTGTAGTCTCCCGTAAACTACCGTAAATGACCCAAGACTTTTCAAAAGGATGGATTGGCATATTTACTTTTCGCCTGCATGATACCATAGGAGCTCGTTTGAGCTGGCGTCTCAATAAACTGATTCGAAATTAAATAAAAAGATTATTTAACTGCTGTGTTCGATTAAAGGGAAATCCTTCACTAGTAGGCGTGTTTTTGTTTTTTCACTCACTCACATCCGCCCGTTCGTGAAAATAACCACGCCTCTACCATTTCGTGAAGGATTTCCCCATAATCGTTCAAAGCAGTTAAATAATCTCTATGTCCTGGGATAATGGATAATGTATAACATGTACAAATATAAAAATCGAACTGGAAAAGCAGCATTCAAGGACGACAGTCAACCACTAACACACACAGAAACAAAAGACAAATTTAAAGATGAATAAAAGGCCAAATAAGATATCACAAACACTAAAGGGTTGACAACAGGGCTTCCGCCTTGGAATGGTCAGTGGCAAAAAAGGCCGCTGGGGGTTTAAACCAGGTTCTAGGGTGCATCAATCCTCACACTTACCCTACTGTCAACCCAATAGAACGCGGCAGTGTAAATAAAGAAATCCCCGCCATGAACTATTCTCTTACCAACGAGGCAGCATCTATAGGCGATATAAGTAAAACACAAAAAAAAAACAATAGACAAGAAAGCCACACAGAAGTAACTCAATGACTTGGCAGAAGCCAGAGCAACAAGAGAACAAACCATTCAGGGCACGACAAGCAATTTCATTTAGACATTAAAACATGTATGCTAACACTTAAATAAACTGTGAAATAGTGTGAATGCTTTATATATGCCATATTAAAACATGTTTCTAAACCTCGGCTGCATGGTAGCCATTGACCGTTCCATGACAGTAGCCATATTGTCAACTCGTGTGTGCTTGTGATTTCACATGCCTTGTAATTCGTGTTTGTTTTAGTGCATGTTTTTGGTTGACTGTGTTCTGTGAAGCTTGTTTTGGTTGACTGTGTTCTGTGAAGCTTGTTTTTGGTTAACTGTGTTCTGTGAAGCTTGTTTTTGGTTGACTGTGTTCTGTGAAGCTTGTTTTTGGTTGACTGTGTTCTGTGCAGCTTGTTTTTGGTTGACTGTGTTCTGTGAAGCTTGTTTTTGGTTGACTGTGTTCTGTGAAGCTTGTTTTTGGTTGACTGTGTTCTGTGCAGCTTGTGTTTTTGTTGACTGTGTTCTGTGAAGCTTGTTTTTGGTTGACTGTGTTCTGTGCAGCTTGTTTTTGGTTGACTGTGTTCTGTGAAGCTTGTTTTTGGTTGACTGTGTTCTGTGAAGTTTGTTTTTGGTTGACTGTGTTCTGTGCAGCTTGTTTTTGGTTGACTGTGTTCTGTAAAGCTTGTTTTTGGTTGACTGTGTTCTGTGAAGCTTGTTTTTGGTTGACTGTGTTCTGTGAAGCTTGGTTTTGGTTGACTGTGTTCTGTGCAGCTTGTTTTTGGTTGACTGTGTTCTGTGAAGCTTGTTTTTGGTTGACTGTGTTCTGTGCAGCTAGTTTTTGGTCGACTGTGTTCTGTGCAGCTTGTTTTTGTTTTGGTTGACTGTGTTCTGTGAAGCTTGTTTTTGGTTGACTGTGTTCTGTGAAGCTTGTTTTTGGTTGACTGTGTTCTGTGAAGCTTGTTTTTGGTTCTGTGAAGCTTGTTTTTGGTTGACTGTGTTCTGTGAAGCTTGTTTTTGGTTGACTGTGTTCTGTGAAGCTTGTTTTTGGTTGACTGTGTTCTGTGCAGCTTGTTTTTGGTTGACTGTGTTCTGTGAAGATTGTTTTTGGTTGACTGTGTTCTGTGCAGCTTGTTTTTGGTTGACTGTGTTCTGTGCAGCTTGTTTTTGGTTGACTGTGTTCTGTGAAGCTTGTTTTTGGTTGACTGTGTTCTGTGCAGCTTGTTTTTGGTTGACTGTGTTCTGTGAAGCTTGTTTTTGGTTGACTGTGTTCTGTGCAGCTTGTTTTTGGTTGACTGTGTTCTGTGAAGCTTGTTTTTGGTTTACTGTGTTCTGTGAAGCTTGTTTTTGGTTGACTGTGTTCTGTGCAGCTTGTTTTTGGTTGACTGTGTTCTGTGAAGCTTGTTTTTGGTTGACTGTGTTCTGTGAAGCTTGTTTTTGGTTGACTGTGTTATGTGAAGCTTGTTTTTGGTTGACTGTGTTCTGTGCAGCTTGTTTTTGGTTGACTGTGTTCTGTGAAGCTTGTTTTTGGTTGACTGTGTTCTGTGAAGTTTGTTTTTGGTTGACTGTGTTATGTGCAGCTTGTTTATGGTTGACTGTGTTCTGTGAAGCTTGTTTTTGGTTGACTGTGTTCTGTGAAGCTTGTTTTTGGTTGACTGTGTTCTGTTAAGCTTGGTTTTGGTTGACTGTGTTCTGTGCAGCTTGTTTTTGGTTGACTGTGTTCTGTGAAGCTTGTTTTTGGTTGACTGTGTTCTGTGAGCTTGTTTTTGGTTGACTGTGTTCTGTGCAGCTTGTTTTTGGTTGACTGTGTTCTGTGAAGCTTGTTTTTGGTTGACTGTGTTCTGTGAAGTTTGTTTTTGGTTGACTGTGTTCTGTGCAGCTTGTTTTTGGTTGACTGTGTTCTGTGAAACTTGTTTTTGGTTGACTGTGTTCTGTGAAGCTTGTTTTTGGTTGACTGTGTTCTGTGAAGCTTGTTTTTGGTTGACTGTGTTCTGTGAAGCTTATTTTTGGTTGACTGTGTTCTGTGAAGCTTGTTTTTGGTTGACTGTGTTCTGTGAATCTTGCTTTTGGTTGACTGTGTTCTGTGAAAGCCACATTTCCTGGTTGACTTTTATACATACTTCTATACAGCAACAAACAAACCGGTTGACATTTATAGTTTGATCAGATAAACTGGGTTACGGTTTCGGCGGCAAAAACGTATTTCAGAGATTTAGATACTGGCGACCTCGCAAGCTACCGTCTATTCGTTACCGTCTATTCATTTCAGATCTATGTATGTATATCATTTAGTTTAAGGGCAGTATTGTTTCACTCACTTTATGTTGTTGGCAGTATATGAACGCCATCATTGCGTGATTTGTACAAATGGCATGACATCTGAAATTGTTTTCGGTGACGTTCAAGGACTGTTTGAAAGTTTGTGTGACAAGCATACGGTTTTATTTTTGACATATTTTCGTTGACAGGGGTCTGACTAGCGACTGTTGGGTTTATATTGCCATACAAAACATGATAAATAAATGTCAATAGTTGGATACAGTGTTTATCAATTGCATCTTTCACCTTTCGAAGTTCATAATATGTACGTTACCCGTGAATTCAAGGACTTAAATTCGTACTTGAGAATTTATTTTCTGTTCAAATTGTTTCTTTTAGAAATGGCATTGGCGGTAATGGAATCACAATAACCTCTTCTAAGATAGTGATCCGACAGTTCGTGCACTCTGAACCTACAGGTGCTATATGGGACGCATTCAATGGCTGAATCGAGCCTGACACAATTGTATGGATATGATGTACCATGCAAACATGGCTATGATGTACCATGCACATGGATATGATGTACCATGCAAACATGGCTATGATGTACCATGCAAACATGGATATGATGTACCATGCAAACATGGATATGATGTACCATGCAAACATGGCTATGATGTACCATGCAAACATGGATATGATGTACCATGCAAACATGGATATGATGTGGCTATTATGTACCATGCAAACATGGCTATGATGTACCATGCAAACATGGATATGATATACCATGCAAACATGGCTATGATGTACAATGCAAACATGGCTATGATGTACCATGCAAACATGGCTATGATGTACCATGCAAACATGGATATGATATACCATGCAAACATGGCTATGATGTACTATGCAAACATGGCTATGATGTACCATGCAAACATGGCTATGATACACCATGCAATCATGGCTATGATACACCATGCAAACATGGCTATGATACACCATGCAAACATGGCTATGATGTGGCTATTATGTACCATGCAAACATGGCTATGATGTACCATGCAAGTATGACTATGATATACCATGCAAACATGGCTATGATTTACAATGCCAATATGGCTATGATGTACCATGCAAATATGGCTATGATGAACCATTCAAATATGGCTATGATGAACCATGCAAATAGGGCTATGATGTGGCTATTATGTACCATGCAAACATGGCTATGATGTACCATTCAAATATGGCTATGATGTACCATGCAAACATGGCTATGATGTACCATGAAAATATGGTTATGGTGTACCATGCAAACATGGATATGATGTACGATGTAAACATGGAAATGATGTACCAAGCAAACATGGCTATGATGTACCATGCAAACATGGATATGATGTACCATGCATGATGTACCATGGCACCATGCGTGATGAACCATGCAAACATGGCTATGATGTACCATGCAAACATGAATATGATGTACCATGCAGTCAGGGCTGTGATGTACTATGAAAACATGGATATGATGTACCATGCACACATGGCTATGATATATGATATACCATGCAAATATGGCTATAATATACCATGCAAACATGGCTATGTTATATGATATATCATGCAAATATGGCTATGATATATCATGCAAACATGGCTATGATGTACCATGCAAACATGGCTATGACGTACCATGCAAACATGGCTATGATATATGATATACCATGCAAACATGGCTATGATATACCATGCAAACATGGATATGATACACCATGCAAACATGGATATAATACATGGATATGATGTACCATGCAAACATTGATATGATGTAACATGCAAACATGGATATGATGTGGCTATGATGTACCATGCAAACATGGCTATGATGTACCGTGCAAACATGGATATGAGGTACCATGCACACATGGCTATGATGTACCATGCAAACATGGATATGATGTACCATGCAAACATGGATATGATGTACCATGCGAACATGGATATGGTGTACCATGCGAACATGGATATGACGTACCATGCAAACATGGCTATTAAGTACCATGCGAACATGGCTATGATGTACCGTGCAAACATGGATATGAGGTACCATGCACACATGGCTATGATGTACCATGCAAACATGGATATGATGTACCATGCAAACATGGATATGATGTACCATGCGAACATGGATATGGTGTACCATGCGAACATGGATATGACGTACCATGCGAACATGGATATGACGTACCATGCGAACATGGCTAAGATGTACCATGCGAACATGGCTATGATGTACCATGCAAACATGGATATGGTGTACCATGCGAACATGACTATGATGTTGAACATGGATATGGTGTACCATGCGAACATGGCTATGATGTTGAATATGAATATGGTGCACCATGCAAACATTGATATGGTGTACCATGCAAACATGAATATGGTGTACCATGCAAACATGGATATGGTGTACCATGCAAACATGGATATGGCGTACCATGCAAACATGGATATGGCGTACAATGCAAACATGGATATAACGTACCATGCGAACATGGCTATGATGAACCATGCGAACATGGATATGATGTACCATGCGAACATGGATATGGTGTACCATGCGAACATGGATATCGTGTACCATGCAAACATGAATATGATGTATCATGCAAACATGGCTATGATGTACCATGCAAACATGGCTATGATACACCATGCAAACATGGCTATGATGTACCATGCAAACATGTATATGATATGGCTATTATGTACTATGCAAACATGGATATGATATGGCTATTATGTACCATGCAAACATGGGTATGATGTACCATGCAAACATGGCTATGATGTACTATGCAAACATGGCTATGATGTACCATGCAAACATGGCTATGATACACCATGCAAACATGGCTATGATACACCATGCAAACATGGCTATGATACACCATGCAAACACGGATATGACGTACCATGCAAACATGGCCATGCTGTGGCTATTATGTACCATGCAAACATGGCTATGATGTACCATGCAATTATGGCTATGATGTACCATGCAAACATGGCTATGATGTACCATGCAAACATGGCTATGATGTACCATGCCAATATGGCTATGATGTACCATGCAAATATGGCTATGATGAACCATTCAAATATGGCTATGATGAACCATGCAAATATGGCTATGATGTGGCTAGTATGTACCATGCAAGCATTGCTATGATGTACCATGCATATATGGCTATGGTGTACCATGCAAACATGGCTATGGTGTACCATGCAAACATGGCTATGATGTACCATGCAAACATGGATATGGTGTACCATGCAAACATGGATATGGTGTACCATGTACCATGTAAACATGAATATGGTGTACCATGCAAACATGGATATGGTGTACTATGTAAACATTAATATGATGTACCATGTAAACATGGATATGGTGTACCATGTAAACATGAATATGGTGTACCATGTTAACATGGTTATGGTGTACCATGTAAACATGAATATGATGTACCATGCGAACATGGATATGGTGTACCTTGCAAACATGGATATGGTGTAAACATGAATATGGTGTACCATGTAAACATGGATATGGTGTACCATGCAAACATGAATATGGTGTAAACATGAATATGATGTACCATGTAAACATGAATATGGGGTACCATGTAAACATTGATATGGTGTACCATGTAAACATGAATATGATGTACCATGCGAACATGGATATGGTGTAAACATGCAAACATGGATATGGTGTAAACATGAATTTGATGTACCATGTAAACATGGATATGGTGTACCATGAGAACATGGATATGGTGTTAACATGAATATGATGTACCATGTAAACATGAATATGGTGTACCATGTAAGCATGGATATGGTGTACCATGTAAACATGAATTTGATGTACCATGCGAACATGGATATGGTGTAAACATGAATTTGATGTACCATGTAAACATGGATATGGTGTACCATGCAAACATGGATATGGTGTAAACATGAATATGATGTACCATGTAAACATGGATATGGTGTACCATGCGATCATGGATATGGTGTAAACATGAATATGATGTACCATGTAAACATGGATATGGTGTACCATGCGAACATGGATATGGTGTAATCATGAATATGATGTACCATGTAAACATGAATATGGTGTACCATGTAAACATGGATATGGTGTACCATGTAAACATGAATATGATGTACCATGCGAACATGGATATGGTGTACCATGCAAACATGGATATGGTGTAAACATGAATATGGTGTACCATGTAAACATGGATATGGTGTACCATACAAACATGGATATGGTGTAAACATGAATATGATGTACCATGTAAACATGAATATGGTGTACCATTTTAACATTGATATGGTGTACCATGTAAACATGAATATTATGTACCATGCGAACATGGATATGGTGTAAACATGAATTTGATATACCATGTAAACATGGATATGGTGTACCATGCAAACATGGATATAGTGTAAACATGAATTTGATGTACCATGTAAACATGGATATGGTGTACCATGCAAACATGGATATGGTGTAAACATGAATATGATGTACCATGTAAACATGGATATGGTGTACCATGCGATCATGGATACTGTGTAAACATGAATATGATGTACCATGTAAACATGGATATGGTGTACCATGCGAACATGGATATGGTGTAATCATGAATATGATGTACCATGTAAACATGAATATGGTGTACCATGTAAACATGGATATGGTGTACCATGTAAACATGAATATGATGTACCATGCGAACATGGATATGGTGTACCATGCAAACATGGATATGGTGTAAACATGAATATGGTGTACCATGTAAACATGGATATGGTGAACCATGCAAACATGGATATGGTGTAAACATGAATATGATGTACCATGTAAACATGAATATGGTGTACCATTTTAACATTGATATGGTGTACCATGTAAACATGAATATTATATACCATGCGAACATGGATATGGTGTAAACATGAATTTGATGTACCATGCGGACATGGATATGGTGTACCATGCAAACATGGATATGGTGTAAACACGAATTTGATGTACCATGTAAACATGGATATGGTGTACCATGCAAACATGGATATGGTGTAAACATGAATATGATGTACCATGTAAACATGGATATGGTGTACCATGCGATCATGGATATGGTGTAAACATGAATATGATGTACCATGTAAACATGGATATGGTGTACCATGCGAACATCGATATGGTGTAATCATGAATATGATGTACCATGTAAACATGAATATGGTGTACCATGTAAACATGGATATGGTGTACCATGTAAACATGAATATGATGTACCATGCGAACATGGATATGGTGTACCATGCAAACATGGATATGGTGTAAACATGAATATGGTGTACCATGTAAACATGGATATGGTGTACCATGCAAACATGGATATGGTGTAAACATGAATATGATGTACCATGTAAACATGAATATGGTGTACCATTTTAACATTGATATGGTGTACCATGTAAACATGAATATTATGTACCATGCGAACATGGATATGGTGTAAACATGAATTTGATATACCATGTAAACATGGATATGGTGTACCATGCAAACATGGATATAGTGTAAACATGAATATGATGTACCATGTAAACATGAATATGGTGTAGCATGTAAACATGGATATGGTGTACCATGTAAACATGAATATGATGTACCATGCGAACATGGATATGGTGTAAACATGAATTTGATGTACCATGTAAACATGGATATGGTGTACCATGCAAACATGGATATGGTGTAAACATGAATTTGATGTACCATGCGAACATGGATATGGTGTACCATGCAAACATGGATATGGTGTAAACATGAATTTGATGTACCATGTAAACATGGATATGGTGTACCATGCAAACATGGATATGGTGTAAACATGAATATGATGTACCATGTAAACATGGATATGGTGTACCATGCGATCATGGATATGGTGTAAACATGAATATGATGTACCATGTAAACATGGATATGGTTTACCATGCGAACATGGATATGGTGTAATCATGAATATGATGTACCATGTGAACATGAATATGGTATACCATGTAAACATGGATATGGTGTACCATGTAAACATGAATATGATGTACCATGCGAACATGGATATGGTGTAAACATGAATATGGTGTACCATGCAAACATGGATATGGTGTACCATGCTAACATGGATATGGTGTAAACATGAATATGATGTACCATGTAAACTTGGATATGGTGTACCATGCAAACATGAATATGGTGTACCATGTAAACATGGATATGGTGTACCATGTAAACATGAATATGATGTACCATGCGAACATGGATATGGTGTACCATGCAAACATGGATATGGTGTAAACATGAATATGGTGTACCATGTAAACATGGATATGGTGTACCATGCAAACATGGATATGGTGTAAACATGAATATGATGTACCATGTAAACATGAATATGGTGTACCATTTTAACATTGATATGGTGTACAATTTAAACATGAATATTATGTACCATGCGAACATGGATATGGTGTAAACATGAATTTGATATACCATGTAAACATGGATATGGTGTACCATGCAAACATGCATATACTGTAAACATGAATTTGATGTACCATGTAAACATGGATATGGTGTACCATGCAAACATGGATATGGTGTAAACATAAATATGATGTACCATGTAAACATGGATATGGTGTACCATGCGATCATCGATATGGTGTAAACATGAATATGATGTACCATGTAAACATGGATATGGTGTACCATGCGAACATGGATATGGTGTAATCATGAATATGATGTACCATGTAAACATGAATATGGTGTACCATGTAAACATGGATATGGTGTACCATGTAAACATGAATATGATGTACCATGCGAACATGGATATGGTGTACCATGCAAACATGGATATGGTGTAAACATGAATATGGTGTACCATGTAAACATGGATATGGTGTACCATGCAAACATTGATATGGTGTAAACATGAATATGATGTACCATGTAAACATGAATTTGGTGTACCATTTTAACATTGATATGGTGTACCATGTAAACATGAATATTATGTACCATGCGAACATGGATATTGTGTAAACATGAATTTGATGTACCATGCAAACATGGATATGGTGTACCATGCAAACATGAATATGGTGTAAACATGAATTTGATGTACCATGTAAACATTGATATGGTGTACCATGCAAACATGGATATGGTGTAAACATGAATATGATGTACCATGTAAACATGGATATGTTGTACCATGCGATCATGGATATGGTGTAAACATGAATATGATGTACCATGTAAACATGGATATGGTGTACCATGCGAACATGGATATGGTGTAATCATGAATATGATGTACCATGTAAACATGAATATGGTGTACCATGTAAACATGAATATGGTGTACCATGTAAACATGAATATGATGTACCATGCGAACATGGATATGGTGTACCATGCAAACATGGATATGGTGTAAACATGAATATGGTGTACCATGTAAACATGGATATGGTGTACCATGCAAACATGGATATGGTGTAAACATGAATATGATGTACCATGTAAACATGAATATGGTGTACCATTTTAACATTGATATGGTGTACCATGTAAACATGAATATTATGTACCATGCGAACATGGATATGGTGTAAACATGAATTTGATATACCATGTAAACATGGATATGGTGTACCATGCAAACATGGATATAGTGTAAACATGAATATGATGTACCATGTAAACATGAATATGGTGTACCATGTAAACATGGATATGGTGTACCATGTAAACATGAATATGATGTACCATGCGAACATGGATATGGTGTACCATGCAAACATGGATATGGTGTAAACATGAATATGGTGTACCATGTAAACATTGATATGGTGTACCATGCAAATATGGATATGGTGTAAACATGAATATGATGTACCATGTAAACATGAATATGGTGTACCATTTTAACATTGATATGGTGTACCATGTAAACATGAATATTATGTACCATGCGAACATGGATATGGTGTAAACATGAATTTGATATACCATGTAAACATGGATATGGTGTACCATGCAAACATGGATATAGTGTAAACATGAATATGATGTACCATGTAAACATGAATATGGTGTACCATGCAAACATGGATATGGTGTACCATGTAAACATGAATATGATGTACCATGCGAACATGGATATGGTGTAAACATGAATTTGATGTACCATGTAAACATGGATATGGTGTACCATGCAAACATGGATATGGTGTAAACATGATAATGATGTACCATGTAAACATGAATATGGTGTACCATGTAAACATGAATATGGTGTACCATGTAAACATGGATATGGTGTACCATGCAAACATGGATATAGTGTAAACATGAATATGATGTACCATGTAAACATGAATATGGTGTACCATGTAAACATGAATATGGTGTACCATGTAAACATGGATATGGTGTACCATGTAAACATGAATATGATGTACCATGCGAACATAGATATGGTATAAACATGAATATGATTTACCATGTAAACATGGATATGGTGTACCATGAAAACATGGATATGGTGTACCATGCAAACATGGATATGGTGTACCATGTAAACATGGATTTGGTGTACCATGCAAACATTGATATGATGTACCATGCAAACATGGATATGGTGTACCATGTAAACATGGATATGGTGTACCATGTAAACATGTACCATACAAACATGTACCATGCAAACATGGATATGGTGTACCATGCAAACATGGATATGGTGTACCATGCAAACATGGCTATGATGTACCATGCAAACATGGATATGATGTACCATGCAAACATGGATATGGCGAACCATGCAAACACGGCTATGATGTACCATGCAAACATGGATATGGTGTACCATGCAAACATGAATATGGTGTACCATGCAAACATGGATATGATGTACCATGCAAACATGGATATGATGTACCATGCAAACATGGATATGGTGTACCATACAAACATGGATATGGTGTACCATGCAAACATGGATATGGTGTACCATGCAAACATGGATATGGTGTACCATGCAAACATGAATATGATGTACCATGTAAACATTTACCATGTAAACATGGATATGGTGTACCATGTAAACATGGATATGGTGTACCATGCAAACATGGATATGGCGTACCATGCAAACATGGCTATGATGTACCATGCAAACATGGATATGGTGTACCATGCAAACATGGATATGGTGTACCATGCAAACATGGATATGATGTACCATGCAAACATGGATATGGTGTACCATGCAAACATGGATATGGTGTATCATGTAAACGTGTACCATGTAAACATGGATATGGTGTACCATGCAAACATGGATATGGTGTACCATGTAAACATGGATATGGTGTACCATGTTAACATTGATATGGTGTACCATGCAAACATGAATATGGTGTACCATGCAAACATGGATATGGTGTACCATGTAAACATGTACCATGCAAACATGTACCATGCAAACATGGATATGGTGTACCATGCAAACATGGATATGGTGTACCATGCAAACATGGATATGGTGTACCATGCAAACATGGATATGGTGTACCATGCAAACATGGATATGGTGTACCATGTAAACATGTACCATGTAAACATGGATATGGTGTACCATGCAAACATGGATATGGTGTACCATGTAAACATGGATATGGTGTACCATGTTAACATTGATATGGTGTACCATGCAAACATGAATATGGTGTACCATGCAAACATGGATATGGTGTACCATGTAAACATGTACCATGTAAACATGGATATGGTGTACCATGTAAACATGAATATGGTGTACCATGCAAACATGGCTATGATGTACCATGCAAACATGGATATGGTGTACCATGTAAACATGAATATGGTGTACCATGCAAACATGGCTATGATGTACCATGCAAACATGAATATGGTGTACCATGCAAACATGGCTATGTTGTACCATGCAAACATGGATATGGTGTACCATGCAAACATGGATATGGTGTACCATGCAAACATGGCTATGATGTACCATGCAAACATGGATATGGTGTACCATGCAAACATGGCTATGGTGTACCATGCAAACATGGATATGGTGTACCATGTAAACATGTACCATGCAAACATGTACCATGCAAACATGGATATGGTGTACCATGCAAACATGGATATGGTGTACCATGCAAACATGGATATGGTGTACCATGCAAACATGGATATGGTGTACCATGCAAACATGGATATGGTGTACCATGTAAACATGTACCATGTAAACATGGATATGGTGTACCATGCAAACATGGATATGGTGTACCATGTAAACATGGATATGGTGTACCATGTTAACATTGATATGGTGTACCATGCAAACATGAATATGGTGTACCATGCAAACATGGATATGGTGTACCATGTAAACATGTACCATGTAAACATGGATATGGTGTACCATGTAAACATGAATATGGTGTACCATGCAAACATGGCTATGATGTACCATGCAAACATGGATATGGTGTACCATGTAAACATGAATATGGTGTACCATGCAAACATGGCTATGATGTACCATGCAAACATGGATATGGTGTACCATGTAAACATGGATATGGTGTACCATGCAAACATGGATATGGTGTACCATGTAAACATGGATATGGTGTACCATGCAGACATGGATATGGTGTACCATGTAAACATGGATCTGGTGTACCATGCAAACATGGATAAGGTGTACCATGTAAACATGGATATGGTGTACCATGCAAACATGGATATGGTGTTCTTTAACGTGCTCGGAGGATAGACCGATACACGGGACCGCCCGGTTTACGTCCCCATCCGACGGACGAGGCTAAGGTAAAGTGTCTTGCCCAATGACACACCGACGGAACTCAGTGGCACCACGGAGGATTGAACCCGGGGCCTCCGGTTACAAATCCGCCGCGCTACCGACTGCGCCACGCCAGCCCCGTACTACAAACAAGGAGCAATAGTTAATTAATTATACAATGAAAAAGACAATGTAGCCATGTTGTTTGATAAATGAAAGTATTAACTAACACTCAATAACAGTATTAGTATAACCAAGTCGGGCGGATTTGAGCCTTTTTAGTATTCTTATATTAGATGCATTTGCATTATTATGTGTAATGTTTTTCTTATAATTGTTAAGTAATTTACATCGTTATATATAATATTTCAAAATACTACAATTTCCAAAGACACAAAATTAATAAAATACAAGTGTGTGCTGTCCGGCAAATGAAACTTGATCACATACACGTTTGGATTTCGCTTGATAGTCGCTTCTTAGACTTTACTAACTAATCTGATCACTCCGATGAGGTCTTTGACTGGATTGATAATGAAGCGAGTGTACATTTTCTAACTTTGTCATCAGTCTGGAAACGATTTCATTCACTGCATTGACAACTGATTTGTGTAGAATAGCAGCGGCGGAAATTATTGTCTGTTGCATTTCTTTTTAGATAATAGAGAATCGGTTGTATGCTATATGATATCTCGTATATTACTCGCAGTCTTTGTTTGGACACACGCACGGAAATCGTGTGGGGGAGATTTGTACATATTTTCACATACATTTTGGAAATACTTTTTTTAAAGATATATACTGACCGTTCCAAGTCGGTAGCCCTATTGTCAACCCTTGTGTGTTTGTGATGTCTTATCTTGCCTTTTATTCATCTTTATATGTAGTTGTTCTTTATTTCTTTGTGTGTTTGTAGTTGACTGTCGTCCTCGAAGGCTATACATATTTCAACCTTTAGTGGTTATCTCTTTTATAAAAACAGTTCAAAGAGGAGCTTAATTATAAAAAGAAAGTTATTGGGTGAAGATTCATATACTTATCATTAATCACTTAAACTAACACCCATGTTTTCATTATATATTTTATATGAACCACATGTTTTTATCAAATGTTCATGAAGCTGCGCTTATGCATAAATCAAGTAGCGTTCAGTGCCAGATGGATTATTTACAAGTAGATGTCAACAATAGTTATCTTCGGGATGGTTAAAATTGTGTACTATTAATTGTATGAATATTGAGTTCTGCCTCAACCCGGGGCTAGAGGGCGTGAGCGGTAACTAGCATATTTCACTACCGCTCATGAACAGTCTCAATTAAACCGAGACTGCAATATTTCGTATGTATCGTGCTCGGCCGTTTCCAAAGGTCCATTATCATACTCTTTTTTAAACATGGTATTTCTTATTACCGCAGGGTAAAATTTATATGATTTCTTTAAATTAACGACTGGAGACATCGGGTGATTTAATGCAAATTTGACGATGATATTATACATTTATACTCGACACAAAGTCTGTATTGGCTCCGTTAATGTTTAAAATAAAAACCTAGCGAGGATTTTAAAAAATAAAGAAGGAAACAAATGCTAAACATTCATTAGTATGCATGGCATCACTGACAGGGGACATACTTGAATACTGATGAATCTATTAATAGTTCTCCATGTTAATGAACATTATTCCAGAAATTGCTTTCGTATTTTATTGTCTCCGTTGGCGTCAAAACAATTTAACTCATCGGCTAAGTGATCCGTCAATGAATTTGATTATTTCAAGAGCTCCGTTAACATATTGCAACTTCTGCTAAGATAAGAGAAAACGTATAAAACAATCCAGATCCTACTAAAGTACGTGGAATGCAGATAAACAACCGTTTTTGAGAAAGCAAACATAAACAAAGGACACAGTTGGTGCAAAAGTAACATGGCTCGGTTAAATAAAGATTCATTACGTGGTCCGAGTATTAACTTTCATACCCCATCTAGCCCCTACTCCAAGAAGCGAAAATGGGGTTGGCTGGGGTATGAAATAAAACCGTAATTTCGGCTTAAAAGGTTTGCATATTAAAATGAAATCATTTATTTGGTAGTTTTAAACAGGTTATCGCATTTTGTTCAGTAAAAAATGTTTTTAAACATGTTTTATTATCGAAATATCCGTTATAATATCCGGCTAATATAAGCTTTCCCATCGCTTATTGAAATTAAGGCGGAACCACGTATTGTTAATTGCTCCAAATCTACCAATGTTCTCGACTGGTGCATTCGAAAGTAGTTCTATATAAAAGGGTGCTAATCTTTTTGTTTCTTAAAACATTTGGCATAGTGCCGTTTCCTGTTATATTTGGGCTATAACTGTATTATGGACATGTTATTGATATATTCAACTTAAATACCTGTCATAGTTACAAAATATCTATGGGTTAATTGTAGCGGCTATCATGTAACATTTGAAATAGTTTTAAAAGTATGTTAGATAAGCAAAAGCTTGGATTTTCGATTTATTTCATGGAATGGTAGCAATATATTTTAAATTTTGAATTATTAAACTCTATTTCAAAGAAGAAAATAAAAATATTTTACATAATATGGTATTTCTCCACTATCCATTAATACTCTTCTTACGTTGTAAAGGACATTAAGGGAATACAACTTTGTTTTACACACAATATAATAAAGAGAGAGTTATCTACCTGCATTTGACCAAGAAACATTTATATGTATGCACATCTGTTGGTTGTTTGACATTCAAGTGGCAAACGGAAACTTTGAGGTTTGTTTAACATATGTTCTCGCATGGAAACAACTAAAACGTCTCTCAGAATGTTTTTTTTTTGGTCTTGCTAACCGCACTTTTATATGAATTTAACTTAAATTTTAAATAAATATAATTCATGTTAAACCAGTCCTATGGAAAAAAATAATCTCACTCGCTAAGCAATGGTCAAATGCAAACAGACCAATGGAGGGCTTTCACTTGCTTAAGACATATTATAAAAAATAAAAGCCCCACAAAGTAAACCTAAAATCTAAACAATTAATATTATCGAAAAATAATCTTTTTATGGCACAGGAACGAAGGGCAAACATGATCAATAGAGGAATATAATCTTGTTATGGCACAGGAACGAAGGGCAAACATGATCAATAGAGGAATATAATCTTGTTATGGCACAGGATCGATGGGCAAACATGATCAATAGAGGAATTTAATCTTTTTATGGCACTGGAATGATGGGCAAACATGATCAATAGAGGAATTTAACTCGGTTCAGACATTAGGTTATTTAGAACATTTAAAAACGGTGAATCCATACAAAATGAAATTGAACTTGTCAACCATTTTGTGTTTGTCGTGTCTCCTACTTTGCTTCTATTTATTTAAGATTGTTGTTTGAGCGTCTCCGTGGCCGAATGGTTAACGACGTTGCGTTGTAACCTTCGCATCTTACCGCCGCGGGTTTGAATCCCAAGTTGGGAGCTCGGCTTGTAAGTGAGGAAGTGTCGATTCTTACGGATGGCGGAAGGTGTTCAGTACTGGTTCTACCCAGGAAAGTTGGTGGTCAGCCTCCACGACAAAAAATCGACCGTCATATATAACATTGCATGTGTTGAAAATGACGTAAAACATCCTACAAACAAACAAATTGTTTAGAATTCGTGTTTTTAGTTGAATGTATTCTATGAATGCTACATCACCTGTTCCACTTTTATATCTACTTTTAAAACCAAACAATTGGTACCGAAAACAGATCGAAATATGATCGCTTTATAGCTTCGGAAAAGTCAAAGTAAAAAGATGGACTAGTGGAAAGATGTAACTCTGTTAAGACTAGACACAGTCGTGCAACACAAACTCTTTAAATGTTTTCAATAGAGTACGGCGAAGCGTGGTTTATTTGTATGCACTGTGCACACTATATAGAAGTAGTTTTCCCCTCAAAAAATTACATTTGTCGTTACAGATCAAACATGCATGTAATTGTATATGTTTATCCCTTAACCCGCTACATATACTTAACGCCATTAAAAGTGCAAGTTTTTTTCCTAGTTTTTTGTGTTTATGTTTAATTAAAATGTCTCCAATATCGATTGTAGTGTTATGTACATGTTATAAATTATCCACATTCCCTATAAATCTGGTGACCGATCAAATTCATTTAATGAAAGAAGTAAAATCGGAATTATTCTTTTGAATTATTATAAAATGTTCGGAGTTCTGTTTCTGACATTCCACATTTATATAATCTTGTATAATGTGAAAATAATATGATGAATAATTTTAAATTTGTTAGGATTCAAGATATGAGTCATCTTTTACACTGACAATTTGCTTATATAGCACTGCCCAATCCTCGCTAGTCAATACGAAATCCAAATCTGCAATTTCAACTACAAACTTCAAAAACTGAGGATAGAAAGTGGAAATAAAAGTCGAACAGGAAATGTAGCATTCAAGGACCACAGTCAACCAAAGGCACGCATAGAAACAAACAACAATTGTTAAAGGTGTCTAAAAGGCAAGACACGACATCACAAACATAACAGTGTTGACAATAGGGCTACCGCCTTGGAACGGTCAGAGGAAAAAGGGCCGCTGGGGGTTTAAACCAGGTTTTAGGATAAAACAAACCGCATGTAATCTCAATAAAACGGGACAGCCTAAATAAAGATATCCCTACCAGGTTATATTCTCTAACAAACAATGCAGGATTAATAGGCAATATAAGTGTAATATATAATAGATCATGTATATATGATTATAAAAAATCCCAGAAAGGCAAAAAGCAAGTGACTTGACAGAAGCCAGAGCAACAAAAGAACAAACCATTAAGGGTACGACAAGACAAAATTTAAGGCAAGCAGCAGATGTTACCGTCCTTGGAGGATTTAGATAGACGTCATCATAGGTCCACAGTCAGTCCTGTCGTCGCACAATCAAAGAGGAAAGCATAGTGGCGAACTGTAAATGGGTCAACCACTAAACATGCAGTACGTTGCAAAATGATAGGCTCATAACCTCTTTTGATAACTGTAGTCCTGATGGAGGAGCTTCTTAGTTATACACAGATTACGAGTATTAAAGCCATCAACTCGGTTACAAGCTCTAGAAAAACAAATAAGGTGAGAAATAGACCACACAAGAAATGTTTGATGCTAAGCATTAATTCGCCGGTAAGGATGTAACGTGCATCTGTCCTCAATTCAGTAGACTGCTACACAGCGTTTAATAATAAAGTGAAACCGCACATGCGCAGTGAAGCAGTCTACTCGATTCGTCCACTTGGTGGCGCTACTAGTTTTCCCGTCCAAAATGATTGCTTTACCAATTTGGTCGTTAATACACGGCGCCCAAATTACATTTTATAGACGATACCTGTTCCTTACATATATGCGTTTATTGTTCTATAATGTTCACATATATATGTTTCTACATGTATATCATAGGAAGTCGTTTATTAAACAAAACAATTTACATAAAGTCAAATGTTAATAAAATGCGGGACGTACACACTCCGTTAATTTCATTAAAATTAAGGCTCCGTCTTTTAAACGTTATTTTCAGAGTAATCATTATTTATTTATACAGAGCATACAACAAACATGAATGAGATCAATGAGTTTGTCTTTGAAAAGATAATTGTATAAAGAGTTGAAAAATCATAAGTACTTATAGATGAAAAAAGACAAAAATATCGGACAGGGGAAGCAGCATTCAAAGACGACAGTCAACCACAAAACACAAAAACAAACACGTAAACAGAAAAACGAGAAGGCAAAAGTAATAAAAAATGCAAACGACATCACAAACACAAAAGGCTACCGCCTTGGAACGGTCAGTGGCAACAAAGGCCACTGGGGTTTAAACCGGTTCTAGGGTGCACCAAACCTCACACTTACCCTACTGTCATCCCATTAAAACAGGACTTGTAAATAAAGAAATCCCCGCCATGATCTAATCTCTAACCATCAAGGCAGTATCAATAGGCAATATAAGTAAAACACAAATATGCTCGTGTAAATATAATACAAAAAAACAATAGCCTAGAAAGCCACAATGAAGGTACTCAATGACTTGGCAGAAGCCAGAGCAGTAAGAGAAAGATCATAGACAAACATCAAACGCCACCGTCCCAATGGGCTTTAGGTAGGCGTCATCATAGGGTCCACAGCCTGTCCGGTCATAGTACAATTAAAGAGGAAAGCATAGTGGCGAACTGTAATAGGGTCCACCACCAAGCATGCAGTACGTTGCAAAATGATAGGGTCATAACCTCTTTTGACAAACTTTTTAACAAGTTTAACAAAGATATAGTATGAAATTGACCAAGAATTTTACGAAGTTTATAAATCACATCACCATAGAAGTCAGGTTTGATAGTCCTTGTCGCAGAAGAGTCCTTCAATTACTTTTATATTTGGAAAGAAGATCAGGGTTACGATAATAACATTTTGCAAAGGTTTTACGAAGTTTATGGTAACGGTAACCCTGATTGAGTAGCTTTTTAGTTATACAAAGATAAAGTCCTCAACTCGAGTACAAGCTCTAGAAAACCGAATAAGTTGAGACACATACACCCCATAAGAAGTTGCTCGGGGAACATCCCCATCCAAGTGGGGGTAATTAACAATGTCAAAGTTAAATCATCTCTCTTGTCATAGATTTTGCTAATTATTTCACCATTTTCAATCGAGAGATCTAAATAACTTGACGTTTATTGCACATTTTATCAGGAACGTCTCCTGGATTTGTAATTGACCAAAATAAATTAATCCCAGGCACTAAAGCAAATTTATTATGAAATTTTTGAATTCCTGATTTTAAATCACGAAACGAAAATCTTGGTCTCGGGGAAAGTAAAGAGGGGTTAGCATTATAAAAGTTAATACGGGTATCTATAATTTTAAGAATTTTCTTTTTCCAAGTAGAAAGGGAGTTCGGTTCAGCATGATCTCTACGACACCATTTTATACTAAACTCCTCAAAGGATTCGGCGATCTGAGCACGACATGCATTAAAATTAATAACTGAAGGTACCCGCCTAGCTATTTAAGTTTCTAACGTTGTTATTTATTGGATTCTAGATATGTTTATTATTTCTCTGCATACTTTCCAATCAGCCGGAATTTCTCTAACAAATCATGTTTAACTTGAAAAAGGAATATCTATATCATCTGTAAAATGTTCGAGAGATAAAATTACACAACTGTCATCAAAAATGTCGTTAATGAAAAACATATCTAAAAGTTTAAGATAATATTACACATTTGAGGATCAAATGTGAGATATCACAAACACAAAGGGCTGACAATAAAGTATCGCCCTGGAACGGGCAATGACAAACAATACCGTTTTGGGGTTAATTAACAAATAATGTATGGTGCTGAGGTCCATATGCAAGTTTATGGACTGGGCAGTCAGACCTAGAATGTTATATAGATCGAAGCGAAGCTGAGGTCCATATAACGTTCTATATAGGTCTGATTGCCCAGTCATAAACTTCATATAGACCAAAGAACCATACATTATTTGTTATATTATACCAAATCTGACCAACAAATTAAATCAATACGTTTTATGATTTATTTTGACGTCGTTTTTTTCACACGTCCGTTAATATAGCTATCGGATCGGGCGGCCGTTCAATATTATAGGTTATTACATGTGTTACTATATATAGTAACAAAAACGGCCTGTTTTTCGTGTAAAACAGGCATTGTCTCTGCGGTCATATTAGATAAGCGCGTGAAACGGCGGGCCAAAAATCCATATGAAGGGCCAAAAAACTCATATGGCGGGCCGAAAATCCATATTAAATCTAGACTGCGTTACATACATTTAGCATTAAATTGTAGATATATTTTTAATAATCGACCACGAACCAGTCATATCGTGCATCGGCACGTGCAACCAACGACAACTGCGACGGTTGAAAATGGCAGCCAGAATGCTCGTTACCCGGAGTACACGCAGGAGATCGTTAGTAGCCAAACAAATATCAGGACGGACATTAAATAATGAAATTGTGAAAAACAAGAACGACTCGGTCTAAATCACCCTACAATATGACATGAAAAAAAATGTGTGTGACTGGCTCGGAGATGTTGAAAATATTTTTGCCGATTGTATGATAGATTTACTGTAACCTATTAAATTATACAGTACATGTACATTATCAACTCGTTGTTTTTGATAGAAATGTCTTCAACAACCTATTATAATATATACTGTTTAGGGATCAGTTTCCGTCCAAACCCAGTTTCCGTCATTCATTCTCATTTAAAAACTGTTTTTACAATGCAAATTGCTAACGCGATGTTACTTATCGGCAGACGTTTAGCACAGACGATTGGAAACAGAAACAACCAAAAAGTAAAGAAGCGGTACAAAAACGAAAGTGGCCCCCGACCGGTACAGTACTGCCGTTTGAGTCTCAATTACATTTTAAATAAAAGGCATGCAGGAAACAATACATACTGTACTGTACTGTATGTGAAATAAAAAATAATCTCCTACCTTTTTATCCTTAAATTATATTTGCGAAACCAAATGCCATTTGAAATTTCCTTTCTTCTACAAGCTCAAACGTAAACACAAAAACTGACAGTCAATGACGTGGAATAAAACGTCACTGGCAAACACAACGTCGCCATTATGACGATTTTGTTACAAAGATTACGTCAGAAACGTTTCTGTGTAATTTTAATTAATGGGGTTGAATTGGTGTTTTGGAAACAAGGTACCGAATTGCCGATTTTAAATGTCATATCCTATTAACATCATACGTTTGTTTTATTATTGTAAAATCAATGAATAAAAATGGATCTAAATAAAGTCATATTTAAAAAAAAAAAAATGTACACAAGTAGATAAAAGGTATTTAAAATGACTTTGCGCAATTTAGATCTAATAATTTATCCAAAATAATAGTGTTTTGGTTACACATGTAATAAACAGGTTATTAACTGGGGTAGGTGTGCCTCTTTGTGACATTGGCCCTCGACAGCCATATGAGGCCCTCGAGCTAAAGCTCTCGGGCCTCATATGGCTATCTCGGGCCAATATCACAAAGAGGCACACCTACCCCAGTTAATAACCTCTATTTATTGAATTTGTATGGCTAAATATTACTAGGAACGAGTTGTTTTGGCAAAGGACGACGAGCTTGCGAGTCGTCCTGCGCCAAAACAACGAGTTCCAAGTAATATTTAGCCATACAAATTCAATAACCTTTTTATTGTATACTTTCATATTGTTTTCGATCAATGTTAATTGTTTGACTATTACTTTTCATTGTATTTGTGTTATTTGTATAGCTTTTGATGGAATTCCTATCTTGCCATTCAGTTTCATTTTGTGTGGATGATTATTTTGCGCGAAAACGACGTCGACGTCGGATGACGTCATTAAAAACAACAAGCCATTTTCTAAAGTTTGTTTACCATTCGATAACGTTAAAAACAGTGGGTGAGTGACCATTTCAGTTATTTTATCAATTTTTGCCATTAAAAGTTGGAAAAAAAACACGTATTTTTTTGTTGACACTATAGGAAGGATTCCGTTATTTTTATTTGAAAGTAGTTCCTTATTTCTATTTCGCGGCTCTTAGCAAGCACGAGCGAAAGTTCCCGTGCAATATCAATGCGTGCAATATCGTAGAATATTGCACGCTTAGCTCAATGCAAACTAAACGGGACAATATGAAAGTATACAATAAGTAACTTTATGAACCGGATGACGTCACATTAAATAAAGACTGGAATATGCAAATGAGGTTAAATATATCTGATTATAGGGTGAACGAAACCTCACTCTTACATTGTATCTTCATTAGCAGACGATATTATGCTTAGAAACAAGTGACCAACGAATCTATGTGAACTACTTAAGCGAATGAAATAAACTGTTTGAAAGATATGTGTGGGAATTTATACACTTAACAAAACTTCTAAAGCTCCCACATGTCCCAGTTGATTTTTTTGCAAATATTTCAATCGGTTTTCAATATAGATTTCTATTACTCGAATGACATCGGTTACGCATGTACGTGATGTACTTTTTGATGATATTCTGTGGTTTGTGTTGCCATAGGTTGACCAAAGCAAGAATGAATTCATTGCGAGTCCGTGTGTTGATTCCCACCAGTCTGCAAACAAATGTTCAATGTAATTGAGATCTGGCTGTTTCGGCATGGAAGAAAAAACATTCTGTGAGCTTAGAGCCTGTAGTGCGGGCAGTGTGACTAGCAGAGTCGTAGTGCATTCATTGCATTCCTGTATTTGTATTTAAAATCGGAATTCATACCGGCTTCTTTAATCTCATTCTGGTACCTCACTGCCGTCAGGTTATAATTTATCACAACTGCTAAATGTTTAGGATGCGATGATATCCTTGCCCGCATCACCACACTAGCGACTCCGAAACGGTCCCTCTCGTGTACGCAATGATCCTTACAACGTCATCAAGTTCTTCTATAGACTCTGTCTCTCAGATCATTGTCGTGTAGTTATACCCCCACAAACGATTGTAGGGAAGGTATACTGGCTTCGGCTTGTCCGTCCGTCTGTCCGTCCGTCCGTCTGTAGACGCAGTTTTGTCCGATCAATAAAGTGGTACTGCAATGAAACTTGCAGGGTATGTAGCTTATATAGAAAGGAAGCTAGGGATTGCAATTGGGGTCACTGGAGTCATATTATTTTCCCCATTCTGCATTTTTCTGCATATTTTGCACCTACATAACATTTTAACTATCAGTTACAAAAATAAAAAAACATGGTTAATAATTTATAAAATCTTTATGACAATTGTTTTTTACCTTATGCCTAATGTATGATAATATGATTTGCACCAAATTTGTTCTCGTATCGTTAGCAAAGACTGCTAAAGTTCTTCCCCATATAGTAAAAGCCCTGAGTGGTGGGTATTTGTTGGCCTTTGACACAGTTCTAGATTAAATCTAAATTCATCGGTAAAAAGAATTCTAGCCCAATCTGCTCGTGTAAAGAAATATAAAAAGATCGGACAGGGAAAGTAGCATTCAAGGAGGACAGTCAACCACAAAACACAGAAACAAACATGCAAACAGACAAACAAGAAGGCAAAAGTAATATTAAATGCAAACGACATCACAAACACAAAAGGGTTGACAAGTCGAACATGACGTCAAGCCCATCTAAGACGTTCGCGGCGATGTCGCTATGTGAGGATGACTACTCTGTAAGGCCTTCCCTGACTCATCAATATATTGCGTACTGTTTGGGCACTAATAGACTGTCCATGAACACCAGCCATGGCTCTTACAATATATGTAGCAAGACGCCGTCGGTAACATAGCTGCGATCTTATATAACAATCTTGCCATCGATTTTTGTCACGCCTTCTGTGTATTTCTGGGATATCACGGACACTTCGGTAGCTCTGAATTTCGATATGAGCCTGATTGACCTCTTATATATGTCCATGATTCTCGCAACCTAGAAACAATTTTAAAATGTAAATTGTGAGTGTCTTCAATGATACCTTTCTAAATAAATAAAATAAGAATGAGTAAAGAATAATTAATAGAACTAGAATAGGAAGTATAATGTACCTGAAAAAGCGACATACCACCCTCAACTAAACCATCGGCTCGACCCCTTTCCTCATTCGACATTTTACCAATTTGTCGGTATAGGGATTTGCTTTCCGTATTAAGAGTTCACCAAAAGCACGGTTTGCACGTGCACTTTACCTATATTTTGCGTTACGCCTTATAATAATTTGGTAAAAGTACTTACTGTAAAAGATAACAGACCTAATTTATATATCTGAACATATTATTAGTGAAAGTAGATGAAACAAACGAACAGGAAATGTAGCATTCAAGGACGACAGTCAACCACAAACACACACGCAAACAAACAACAACTATAAAGATGAATAAATGGCAAGATATGACATCACAAACATAAAATGGTTGACAATAGGACTACCGCATTGGAACGGTCAATGACAAGAAGGCCGCTTGGGGTTTAAACCAGGTTTTAGGGTGCACAAATCTCACTCACCCTATTTTCATCCCAATAAACGGGACAGTGTAAATAAAGATATCTCCGCCCGCTTATAATCTCTAACAAATAAGGCAGCATTAATAGGCAATATAAACCCAAAGCTAAATAAAACATCAATACTATGATGTTATTAATTCATATTGGCCCAGTTATTGGTCCAAGGACTGTCACATTGGCCCAAGGCCGAAGACTGCGGGCCAGTATGACAGTCCGAGGACCAATAACTCGGACAATATAAAAACACTTAATGCCAATGTAATTAACTTCTGTAGCACCGATAATTGTTAAAATTCTGCTAAATGTTAAAACCTCCGCTAAATGTTTTGAATATTACGCTAAATGTTAGACAATTTCCGCTAAATGTTAAAACTTCCGCTAAATGTTAAATATTTACTAAACGCTAAATGTTATAAATTTTAACATTAAACGTTTAGTGGAATCCGTTAACCGCTAAATGGTAAAAGAAATATAAACAGATCGGACAGGGAAAGTATCATTCAAGGAGGACAGTCAACAGTCAGAATTATATCTGTAAAACATCGAATTGAAAACAGTGCTGTTTATATCGTTATGATGAAATCGCATAAACGCCATACTTTCAGGAACAGCTTCTCCTTCTTGCTACTGCTGCTGCTTCTGCTGCTGCTGCTGTTGTTGCTGTTGCTGCTGCTGTTGTTGTTGTTGTTGTTTTTGTTAGCGCATATTACGACGTAACGAAGTCTCTATATCACCGTATGACCGTTCCAAGGCGGTAGCCCTATTATCTACCATTTTGTTTGTGATGTCTTATTTGGCCTTTTATTCATCTTTAAATGTGTCGTCTTTAAATGCTGCTTTTCCTGTTCGATTTTTATATCTATACTTATCTCTATATCACCGTAGGCTTTTATACGCAGGATACTGAAGGTAACCGTGTTCTTATTCGCCGTTTGGACAAGACTTTGCACGTACCGAGAATAACAATAAGACAGTCCGAGGAAAACCTTAATTTTAATTGTCCAATAAAAAGCTGCCGTTAATAGGTAAATGAAAATTGGCTATCATTAGAGTAAGTTTGTTTCTCAATCATTGAATACCTTTTTATCCATTGTGTTTTTTATGTTAAAATGACTAGAGGCAATCCAGAAATAATTGTATGTAATTGTTTTTACAATAAAACGATACATATATATCGGAAAATAGTACTGTTGGTATGCGTGCGTGCGTGTGGTACGTGCGTGCGTGCAGAAGTTGTTATCAAAGCAAGAAATACAAGCTTTGAAAGCACTGTCCCGCAAAATAACGTCAACATTACACTAAATAATCATTTATCCAAACTCCAAACTCTATCCAGGTGTTTAGTCATATATTAATTTATATGTACTGATTAAAAGTATAGGTTTATTCACGGCTATTTAAAATACCCGATATTGAATATGCGTAAAATGAATTATGAATTGGTAACTTTTAATTCGACGTTCCAGTTTTGGGTTTTGGCTTGGCTGGTTAAAACCGTTTATATTGTGTCTATAGAGTTCGGATTTTCAAAATATGTAAATACAGATATAAAACTCGAACAGGAAAAGCAGCATTCAAGGACGACAGTCAACCACAAACACACAGAGAAGCAAAGAACAAATTTAAAGATGAATAAAAGGCCAACTTAAACATCACAAACACAAAAGCGTTGACAATAGTGCTACCGCCTTGGAAAGGCCAGTGGCAAAAAAGCCCGCTGGGGGTTTAAACCGGGATCTAGGGTGCACCAAACCTCACACTTACCTTACTGTCATCCCAATAAAACGGGACAGGGTAAATAACGAAATCCACTCCGTGAACTCCATCTCTAACCAAAGGGCATGCTAGCTCTAAGGCAGCATTGACAGGCAATATAAGTAAAACACAAAGATGCTCGTGTATATATAAATACAATTTTTTTTATCTAGAAAGCCACAAATAAGTACTCAATGACTTGGCAGAAGGCAGAGCAACAAGAGAATAAACCATTGAGGGCACGACAAAACAAGACTGCAGACAAAAATCAAACGTCACCGTCCTTTAGGGCTTTAGGTAGAGGTCATCATAGGGTCCACAGACTGTCCGGTCATCGCACAATCAAAGAGGAAAGCATAGTGGCGAACTGTAATTGGGTCCACCACCAAGCAAGCAGTGCGTTGCAAAATGATAGGATCTTAACCACTTTTGATAAATCTTTTAACAAGTTTAACAAAGAACGTATGAAAGTGATCATGATCAAGGATCTTAGGAATTTTGTAAAACAGGTCACCATAGATGTCAGGTTGTGATAGTCCTTGTCGCAGAAGAGTTCTTAAATTACTTTTATATTTGAAAAGAAGATCAGGGTTACGATAATAAAATAAAATAAATGGGTATCTGGTGAAAGACTGAAGATGAAATCTCTTTTATAGCAATATAAAAACAAATCTGTGACAAGTGGTGCACAGTTCGTACCCAAAGGGATACCAACAATTTGTCTATAAACGGTCGTTCCATACATGAGTGCTTCACAAACTTCTTCGCAAGAAATATAAACAGATCGGACAGGGAAAGTAGCATTCAAGGAGGACAGTCAACCACAAAACACAGAAACAAACACGCAAACAGACAAACAAGAAGGCAAAAGCAATAATAAATACAAACGACATCACAAACACAAAAGGGTTGACAATAGGGCAAGTCCACATAGTGTTATTGTCCAAACTGCCGTTAGTAAAAAATGCTTTAATATTTATACAGGCCAAAGATGTAGTACTTTCCCTAGCGAATGTTTTTTTGAATAAGATCAATAAGCTTGTCTTTGATAAGGTGATGTGGTAATGTTGTATATAGTTTAGAGAAGACATAAGTGCTAATAGATGAAACTTGACGTTTATTGCAAATTTTATTAAGAACGTCTCATGAATTCTTAATCGACCGGAAGATATTAATCCCAGAGTTTTCGTAAGTTTTATCTCAATATTGTTTAACGTGATCTTTAACGGCAGTAAGACAAGTTGTTAACAGTTTGGAGATGTTTGTGGTGGTGCAGTCACTAGAATTCGAAATAAAGCGGATCTTATACAAATGTTTATGTAATTTAGGAATCCAGTACATAGTTGCCTGTTTATTCTGCAATTCGTCTACCCCAGCCTTGAAAGTAGTGCACCGAGTGATATGTGTTGAAACAACATCATCCTCAGTAGAATGAACTGGAGTATACGAATTAGTGCTACCGAGTTCCAGAGATAAAACATTGACGTAATGTAGGAGTCAATAATTACATTCTTACTGCTTTATCAGCAGTTACTAAAACACATTTATTAAGAAATTCTTGAATTCCCGATTTTAAATTACGAAAGGATAACATAGGTCTCGGATGAGGTAAAGAAGACTATAGACGAAAAGCAAAACAGCCTTCCAACGATGTTCTGGATTCCAAAGTTACACAAACAACCATATAAAACCCGTTTTTTTCAATTCTAGTTATTGCACCACTACAAATATTTCAACTTTTAACAACTTGTCTGATCACGTTAAACAATATTGTGCTAAAGCTTATGAAAACTCTGAGATTAATTTATTTTGGTCTATTAAAAATGCAGGCGATGTTCTTGATGAAATTTGCAATAAACGTTAAGCTTCATCTTTTATTAGGTCATGATCACTTTCATACTATCTTTGTTAAAGGTGTTAAAAAGTTTATCAAAAGAGGTTATGACCCTATCATTTTGCAACGTACTGCATGCTTGGTGGTGGACCCTTTTACAGCTCGCCTATATGCTTTCCTCTTTAATTGTACGATAACCGGACAGGCTGTGGACCCTATGATGACGCCTACCTAAAGCCCACTGGGACCGTAGCGTTTGATGTTTGTCTAAGATCTTTCTTGTCGTGCCCTTAATGGTTTATTCTCTTGTTGCTCTGCCTTCTGCCAAGTCATTGAGTATCTTCATTGTGGCTTTCTAGACTATTGTTTTTTTGTATTATATTTACACGAACATATTTGTGTTTTACTTATATTGCCTATTGATGCTGCCTTGTTGGTTAGAGATTAGATTATGGCGGGGATTTCTTTATTTACACTGTCCTGTTTTAATGGGGTGACAGTAGGGTAAGTGTGAGATTTGGTGCAACCCAGAACCGGTTTAAACCCCCAGTGTCCTACTTTGCCACTGACCGTACCAAGGCGGTAGCCCTATTGTCAACCCTTTTGTGTTTGTGATGTCGTTTGCATTTAATATTACTTTTGCCTTCTTGATTGTCTGTTTGCGTGTTTGTTTCTGTGTTTTGTGGTTGACTGTCCTCCTTGAATGCTACTTTCCCTGTCCGATCTTTTTAAATTTCTTGCCATGAAGCTTGTGAATCACTTTTTTTTCTATTGGATATGGAACGACCGTTTATAGGCAAATTGTTGGTATCCCTATGGGTTCAAACTGCTCACCGCTTGTCGCAGATTTGTTTTTATATTGCTATGAAAGAGATTTCATGTCGAGTCTCTCACCAGATACCCAGACAGATGTTATTGAAGCATTTAATGACACCTCTCGGTATCTTGATGACATATTGAACATTGACAACCCTTTCTTTTGTACTATGGTTAATAATATATATCCTAAATAACTTCAACTTAACAAAGCTAATATTTCTGATATTAACGCTTCTTTTCCCGATTTATATCTTTCTATTGAAAATGGTGAATAAAAGGATCTATGACAAGAGAGATGATTTTAATTTTGATATTGTTCATTATTCCCATTTAGATGAGGATGTTCCCCGAGCAACTTCTTATGGGGTGTATGTGTCTCAACTTATTCGTTTTTCTAGAGCTTGTACTCGAGTTTAGTTTAATATTCGTAATCTTTGTTTAACTAACTGGCTACTCCATCAGGGTTACCGTTACCAGAAACTTCGTAAAACCTTTGTAAACTTTTAATATCGTAACCCTGATCTTCTTTCCAAATATAAAAGTAATTTAAGAACTCTTCTCCGACAAGGACTATCACAACCTGATTTCTAAGAGTGCTAAGTGTTTATATTCTGTAGGTGTATATATTTTAATTATAACTCATGAATGGATGAATGTTTACAATTTGATTGACTGCCATGTTGTCTTCAGATATCTATATGAGGTAACACAGAAAACAGTCACACTGTCCACTATGACCGAGAAACATAGTTTACATTGTATTTGTATTTGATTGAATTGCTCAAGGGTCTTTTCAGACTTATTGCTTCATTTTATATATACATTTGTAAGGTTTATGGAGGATGGCCTCGAACCTCCATAGACCTATGACGAGGCAAATAAAGTTAATTAACTTCTATGGTGATGTGATTTACAAACTTCGTAAGATTCTTGGTCATGATCACTTTCATACTATCTTTGTTAAACTTGTTAAAAGGTTTGTTAAAATATAACCCTATCATTTTGCAACGTACTGGTGGTGAACCCATTTACAGTTCGCCACTGTGCTTTTCTCTTTAATTGTACGATGACCGGACAGGCTGTGGACTCTATTATGACGTCTACCTAAAGCCCAAAAGGACGATGACGTTTGATGTTTGTCTGCGGTTTTGGCAGCACATAGTTTGTTTGTTTGTATGGTGTTTTACGTCATGGTCAACACATGTTAGGTCGACTTTTTGTGGTGGAGGCAGACCACCCACCTTACCTTGGTAGAACCAGTACTGTACACCTCCCGCCATCCCGTACGACACTTCCTCTACTCACTTACAACTCGAGCTCCCAGTGGGATTCCAACCCGCATCGGTGAGAGGCATAGGTTTACAACGCAACGTCGTTAACCATTCGGCCACGGAGACGCTTAGGCATTACATAGACCCATGTATTATAGTCTTTGTCATTGTCGCAACAACCCCATTGTCATTGGCAATAAACGTTTGATCTCTTTTAGGTAACTGCCATTCAATTTGCCCTATTTCTGCATGCAAAAACATAGGTTATGACTATAATAAAATGCAAAGAATATGTTACGAAAATACTATTGTAACAACTGTACCACTTCTAACAAATAGTTGCTTGCCAGTACAGTAGTCTATATATTACCTTTCTTCTTCGATGCAAATGCATATAATCATTTTCATATGCATACTTCTTTATTGTGATTTATGTGGGTAGGGTAATTCAAACTGTGATAAACATTGTTAAAATAGACATAAATTGCAATTAAAAAACATTAAAACAGACATCTAATTGTTAACTATTGCTTCGTGTCTTTATTATATGTGTAATTATATATATTCAACACGTCTTAATCATAATACGTATTGAATACACTTAAAAAAGGAAGCGAACACACTCGCATTTCTCTTATCTAGATCCATTATTTATTCTGTATTAAACTAATATGCAAAAATAAAAATCCAAATGTTGATGCCAGGCTACAATACAGAATACACATATTGTTGTTCAAATTAATATAGTATAAGCTACCCGTTCCAGACTGCTATCATGGAAAAATGTCATCTCCAGACATTGTTCTTTCTTAAAAATAATGGTAGAATTTGCCACCTGAGTTGGTAGCGATATCGACAATTTTGGGTCCTGGCTTAAGACCTATATGTTTTGTGGCTTCTTCATAAACATATTTTGAAAGCAGACAACCAAGTAATCGTATGAAAAGTATATTGTAGAATTTTGACAAATGTTATATATACTCTCTCCGACGACTCCACCACTTTATAACCTATAATGAGCTAAAATGTCTCGACCAATAAAAACGAACCTCAAAGCAAAAATCAAAAAGGACACTAAGGCATGGTGTGTTTTCTCACAACAAATAAAGTCCAGTGAAAACATTACATCTAATAAAACAGTGTGTGTGTGTCATTCCAAGGCTTTTGGTCGCACCGCCATAAATCCTGGTACAGTCTGGCACAATTGAGCTGTCTCCAGTACTTAATGGTACCCTAACTTTCTATAGAACAAACGATTATTTTCATTCTATTTATCCATTTTCCGATGTACTTTTATTACGCAAATTTCATTTCTGTCGTCATAATAAAAGAAATCTAAAATATTTGGTACACTTTATATATTCAACAATTGAAGAGTAGAACTATAGAATATAGAATTAAACATCATTTATTGTCTTATATAAATACACCATATATCGTCGGGAACAGTATCTTTAACCTTTTCATTAAGTTCACAGAGAATCTGTTAAATCTGATCTTAATGTTAAAACTGCCATTTTGAGAACTATGACGTCATAGTTCAAAATAATCATATATGAAATATTGATAAAATATCATTTAAAGTAAAGAAAGTAAATGCAAAATTGTGTACTGGTCATATAAAGCATTACTGCTATTAAGTATACATATTTTTAATACAGTTGTTTAACACTCGAAGAGAGTTTCACATTGGACATTTTGACCCAGGTCAGCATTTTAATATTAATGTTTCTTTTGTAATGATATCATTATAACATGTAACTGATTCGATTGAAGAAGCACTGTTCATACCATTACATACTTTGGTGACTTTTAAGATTTAGCGGTTATCGGATTCCACTAAACGCTATATGTTACATTTTATAAGTGTGTTGTTTTTTAAAGGGAGTACATCAGGATTTTTTTAGAAATACCTTAAATTATAAAAATGTTCAAATTCATGATAAAACACTTATATCCATCAAAATATGATGTTCAAACCATATTGTTAAGGTTTAAACTTCGAATACACCATATAGCAGGACGAAATCGGGCATAACATGCTGGAATTAACCCTGGTGCGTAACCTAGGATAGCACGTATTACTGTACAGAATGAATTTCCTTGTAACTAAGGGGTCATTTTTAAGATCATTCATTATGTTTAGGCACTTTCAAATAGAAAATATCATTATTTGTCAATTTTAAGTCTGACCCCTAGACCCCTTTGAAAAGCCTGATGTACTCCCTTTAACATTTAGCGGTAGTTTTAACATTTAGCGTAAGATATTTTAACATTTAGGGGAAGCTTTAATATTTAGCGGTATTTTAACATTTAGCGGGGTACAAACTTCCACTACAGTATATTTTTATTTTAATAACATTATTTAGACATGATCATGATTTGTGTTTATTTACAACTGCGTTAATAAGTTGCATTTATAAGTTGATAAGCGAGCGTGAGTGATGTCGCGTAACATGAATGACGTCGCTTAAGCTCGTATTGGCGTGTTTTTTTTTTATTTTGGCTTTGTTTTCTTATATTGTCCGACTTGCGGTTCGTATTGGCCGAGTTGAGTCGTATTATTTGTAGAGTTTCTAGTAAAACACGCCTACTACAGTTAAGTTAATTAATAAACGTTTTTGACGTGTTTTTCCGACAACTTGAAAGCATGTCATACACGTTTTTAAAAAGAAAAAGAAACGCCTAGCATAGCGAGACTGCAACACAACGAGACTTAGTTATGGTATGATCATAGAATGGTATTACAAAGGGGACGGTCTATAAGTCATAACAAGTTTTTTATTCGCCGGCATGGAAATGTTGGAAATGTTGATTTAAATATGTATGTCCTATTTCGGTAAACTGCTTTGTGTGTATGTCAAGTTTTTACCAAATATCTTTACGGTAAGTCGCCTTATTACAGTAAAATCCTGGAACTTCCTACCTAATTTATAGTTATACACTGTATAGCACCGGCTTAGGCGATATTCTACTTGAATTGTTGAATTGGATTTTATAGTCGCACCAACAGCTAAGTTCATATGGCGACTTTCCAGCTTCCATTGGTGGAGGAAGACCCCAGGTGCCCCTCCGGGCAATTACTACTTGAAAGCCACAATGATGATCCCAAAGGACCAGTAAGTAATAACACTACTGATTTGTCTTCGGTTTAAATGTCAATAAATACTGAAAAGGGGATCCCTTAGAAGCAACAAACACAAACAAGAGATAAAAAAAGCAGACACGGTTTTATAGATTCTGTTCATGAGAGGGCTTAAGCGATATTCTACTTTAAAGCCACAATGATTGGGCTTGATAGTTTCTGATTATTAAACTGAAAATAAAATGAAGGATTTGTATTAAATTAATGAGAAGGCAATCGAGCATTGCGGATTTATTAATACAGTTTGTGTTTACAATTCTGAAGGCATACGTGTGATATTCAGGAGTTTAACATTGAGATTTTACATTTTACCCAGTAATATTAGACCATTAACTAGTGTAACATAGTTACCGTATTTGGGATTAATTATAATCGTTGACTAATAGTTAATTGGGAAGATAAAATGTTACACTAAATTTCAACAATTACAAGCAGCTTTAATATATAACTATTCGTGCCTCCTTAAATGCGCAGAACAATGACAACATTGACATTTCGATAATGTAGATGTAGCACATTTTCTCATGCAGACGTGAAACTTGCATCAGCAATGCACTGATTATTAGTATATTAAATGAATATGTTGAAATTAACTGACATAAAATGAAAAATATTTTCATAGTCATTCGTGTATATGGCGTGAGGAATTAAACATACTTATTTGATAAGTAACATGATTGGCAATTGGTACAAACAATAATGCACGTGTTGGTATTAGTTGGAATTCAGAAATGTCACAGGTTCTTGAATAAATATTATTGCAGAGACCAGGCAGAGAGGAGAGATAAATTTGGTCAGAGCCTGGGAGTGAGCTCCAGGGGTTATTCTTTATGTCAGCCATGTTGTAAATACGCTTATTAAAACTGTTATTAAATGGAAAGAATCGTTATTATTTAAAGCACACAACGGGAAGTATTAATTAAAGACGCCACAACGCTACACCAGGGAGATATTTTATCCTCAATTATATTTTTACGCACAATGCTATTTATTTCGTTAAGACTACTCAAAATACAAATAAAATGTAAGCATAGCACATAATTAATGATATTGTATCATTTATGATACAGTATCGTTCATAGATTAAAAAAATAATCTTATAGTGCACTTTTTTTTCTGTAATGACTAAATAACCTGATTACCCTCATCCGCCCCCCACCCACCCCCCAACAAACACACTCCGCACCACCCTCCTTACAGTGGTCCTTTTTGCCACTGACCGTTCCAATGCGGTAGCCCTGTTAACAACCCATTTATGTTTGTGATGTGTTATCTCGCCATTAGCTGTTGTTTGTTTCTGTACGTGTTTGTGGCTGACTGTGGTTCTTGAATGTTACATTTCCTGTTCAGCTTTTATATTTCCATTTCAGTTTACAGTTTGTGATTGTTTATTTATGCTTGTTGAGGATGTCCTTATTTACACTGAGATGACAATGTAGCAAGAGTGAGGTTGGTGCATCCTATAGAAACGGCGTGGACTCCATGCGACCTATTTTGCCGCTGACCGTTTCAGTGCAATACCCTTGTTGTCAACGATGTTGTGTTTGTAGTGTCGCGTACTTAGCTTCCGTATGGTTATTTATTGATGAGATTGTGTGTTTTGTTTGTTTAGATTGTGTGTTTTTGTTTTCCTACGTTTTGTGAACGCTGCATTTTCTGTTGGACATGTGAGTAGTACATGGGAGCCTTGGGCATCAGGAAACAACAACAGCAATACCAGCAACAACAAACACCACCATCACCACAACCACCACTAACCCACCACCACCACCACACCCCATTCACCATCACTACCACCACCACCACCATCAACAACAACAACACCACCACCACCATCATCACCACCCCACCACCACCACCACCACCACCACCACCGCCACCACCATTTTAGACTTAAAAATACGAAACAAAATAGTAAAATCATATACATCTAATATTAAAGGGAGGTAATAAACGTTCAGGATACTGTGTGTATTTGAAATGTCTAAGTACTTAAATTTTCAAATGTTTACGTCTAAAATGGTAGTGGTGGTGGTGGTGGTGGTGGTGGTGGTGGTGGTGGGTTAGTGGTGGTGGTGGTGGTGGTGGTGGTGGTGGTGGTGGGGTGGCGGGGTGGTGGTGGTGGTGGTGATATTGTTTGTTGTTGTTGGTAGTGCTGATGTGTTGGTAGTGGTGGTGGTGGTGGTGTTTTGGTGGTGGCGAGGTGGTGGTGGTGGTGGTTGTGTTGATAGTGTTTGTTGTTGTTGTTGGTAGTGCTGTTGTTGTTGGTAGTGGTGTTGGTGGTGGTGGTGGTGTGGTGGTAGTGGCGGTGGTGGTGGTATGTTTAACAGCACTCATTTTATATGTTTGTAATATAAATTCTGGAAATATATCACCAGTGAATAGTGTATGTGTGTATGTATGTGTGTATGTATGTGTGTGGTAGCAGTATTAGTATTAGTTGTAGTAGTTTTACTAGTAGCAGCAGTAGTTAGACCTGTCAATCGTAATTACTTTACATTGAATAGCAGAAATATATTAACTATTGGTTTCAGTTGAACGTTAACAAATCAGAGAACAGTTATTCATTACCGATAGATTTTCAAAAAATGAAGTGGCTATACAATATTTGGTACACTTTATATATGTTTACTACGCTGTGTGTTGTTATTATTTCATCGATTAGGCAAATGTCCGTATATTTTCAAATGTGTGCAGTGTAAATCGATGCTATAAGTATTGTATTAATCGCAAATCTACAAAATATCAGGAAAGCACACTCGCGTTAAGAAGTCACTTTGTAGAGGTATAAATCAATTATCTAAAAACACATTTGTTCAATAATTCATTCCAAAAAACACACGTTATTTCAGAGACAATACGTTAAAGTATCGTGTTTTATTAGGGAAAACTAGTCTACGGACGACAGTACCTTTTTATCCCTGTTATAAATGTCTTTATTGTCGTTAAAAACATATTATGCCCAGCGACGAAAGTGTAGCTGAATGATTTATATTTTAGATAGTGTACAATTCAGTAAAATCCTATATCTATTAAAAAAGTATACGGGTTTTAATTCACTCATATTCTCCGTCTGTTATACATATTTCATCACACTGAAGTTCCTATAACACCTGTGTTTATGTTTTATAAAACAGTACACACTGACCCCGTGGATAAGACATTCTTACTGCGCTTAAGGATTGAAGATTTTTTATTCTGATAAAGGATCTCTAAAACTGGAGATTTTAGAAATACGCTCGTTCAGAAATTCGTCTGCCTGTTCAATCTAAACATAGTATTATAAACATAGTATTATTTCGCAACATCTTAAATTGTGCCTGTTCATGCCAGGCCCTAAAAATAGAAACATTTCACAATCGGCAGAAACATGGCTATTTCACAATATTTCATCAGAACCATTTTGCAATATTTCATCATCTGATGACGTCATTCCCGCGCATGCGCGGTCGTGATTCCCAAGGGTCCCCATGTACTACTCATGTGTACCTACATTAATCTATATCAGCATTTATTCAAAAGATTGGGTTATCTTTGTGTTTATTTAATATTGTCGATAATCATCTGTTGTAAACATATGGTAGTATTTACTATCATAATGGTTTGCGTGATATCACTGTAAGAGAACTGAACGACTGTTGTTGGTTTTATATAATTTACTTACGGTCCTTCCTTTGATAGTTTCTGTACAGTGTATTTTGTAATTGTGTTACTGTTTTTATTGTTTAACTAAATGTATTGCGGGTGAATATGACTTACCTTGTAAATACATTTTAAATGCTAAAGGTTTTAAAACATTTAAAAAAACATAGCATTGTTTCAGGACTCACAATACTATTATCTTCCCTGGAATACTCGTGCCTACAGTAAAAGGAGGTAGATACAAAACATAGTTCCTCTTTTCTACATTTATAGAACTTTTTCCCCGTCTCCCCGTGCTACGAATCAGTAGTGTTATTTTTACTAGTCCTTTGGGGCCAACGAGCCCAGTATAGGTATAGAATACCACTTAAGCCGGTGCTAGGGGCTTGAGAGGTTTTGCTTCATACATTACCTCTCATGAACAGATTCAATAAAACCGAGGCTCTTACTTTCTTCTCTTGGTTGTGATTGTTGCTTCCAATGGATCCCCTTATCAGTATTTATTTCCATTGCATACATTGAATTATCCTTACCAGGTGCTACATCTACAGCAGGGAACACAGACCATGTCATGTTGATATACGATTTTGCTAATTCTGCCAAATTATATACAGCATGGGTCTAGCCACCACGGGGTTATATTGTTTTCATATTATTACGCTAAATTTTGAAAGGTGTCACGCAAACATGAAATTAAGAAAATTCAACCTGGTAAATGGGACCCTATGGAAAATTAATTGTGGGGTGAGACGTATAGAAGTTTTGTGACGTTTTGTAGTTAAATAATACGTGATAACGTCTAAGTTAAAGTGTTCCAAATCTAAGTCTAAGAAACTCTAAATAAATCCAATGTAGTATGTTATCAACGTTAACGTGTAACAATTTTGAGTATACTTCCTTTGAATGGACCGGGCTTCGTAAATTTGAAACTTTTGTTTTGTTTGTCTGTTTGTGTTTAATATCGGTTTTCGGTACATTTTAAGCTAAGTATGACGGCCGATTTTTAGTGGTGGAGGCAGACCACCCACTTTAGTAGTGGAGGCAGACCACCACTTATTCCTAGGTTTAACCAGTACTGTATACCTCCCTCAATCCTAAGTGTTTAGCTCGCGACCTTATAACCCCCTTTTCTAGTGCCTATCCCGCGTGTCATCATTCGTGACTGTACATATTTACAAAACAAGTCCGTTAATTGGGTAAACATTGATAAAGTGACGTGACAAACCATAGTACAAGAAGATATATACTGATCACGTAAACTAATGAACTAGATATTAACATTTTTTTGAAAGTCAGCGATATTAGGTAATTAATGAGTGGGTTTGCACAAAAAAATTAAAGTAAGAAATGAAACATTAATTTTGTATTAATTGTATTAGACAGTCTATGAACAACACTATAGTTCAAACATGAGAAGATGGCATTTTATATGCTTTCTAGCCTGACCAGTTATGCTTACTCATAGGTGTTATTGTTTCCTTATTGCAAACATCAACAAGTCCAAAGGTTTATGAATCTATGTTAATGGCAGATAAGTTCATTAAATACAATTTAACCAACTAAATTTTGCTGTCAGAAAGTAAGTGTTAAATCCAGTTTTTTCTTGTGGGATGGTACAAAGTGTAATCTCCGCATGTGAGCGTATTGTACTAAGTTACTACGTATGATGACTGATGATGTCAACACAGGTCAACAATATGTTAACTGAGTCACCCTATCATGACAATCTTGATGTTTGAAAAAGTTAAGGAGACCCGTTAGTTTTTCTACATAATTTTCATTTGTCCATCATTAATATTAATTTTAAATTGTTTTTGAATATTACTAACTGTTGATAATATTGCACCAATAATATATTCAAACTTACGTTATAAAAAGAGCAAAAAAAAGAAAATTCAAACTTTAATTTAATTATATTCAAGCAGGTTTAAAGGCAAAATGATACTGGATTAATAAATTGGGACGCATATTTTAATGCTTAATAAAAAGTTTAAGAGATTGCCTTCTGTCGCTTTAATACATGGTATCATATTTTATTTTATCTGAAGCACTATGGATCGTATGTAGTATAAATAAAGGCTCATTCGCCAATAACACTCAGTCAGTGTTGAATAGCTTAAGTGTTAATACCAATACTCGTTTTAATTCAACACAATTTAATTTTTCATGTTCTAAATAAAATCGTATCATTATTTATTTTCGAAATCAAAGAAGCAAGAAGATGTTAGTAAAGACTTTATTGTTTCTAACCATTCCGGCGTTGTGCAGTGGTTTCTTTTGGAGGAGAAGAGATCGTAAGTAGTGATATTGTTTCTTTTTTGTTTTATATTTCATAGTCTCGATCACTCAGCCGCATGCCACTCTTATGAACGACGTTCGCTATGCCGTTTGCAAACTTCTGGGTGATCGAGACTAGAGGATTCCAAACAGTTGCTCATTCTAACTATTCTAAAATCATGTCATGTTTTTTCAAAGACTTTCACCATGCCATTATTATGCCATACGTTTTAATACTGTCTAACTTTGCCATAATTATGCCACCGTTTTTATTAAACATTTGCAATACCTTGCCATGTCATCAATATTCCATGGATGCTTTAACGTTTGGCCTTCTTACATTGGCTTCTTAAACATTTACTCCAATCATGCCACCATTTTTTCATGGTTTTCCCTTACTATAAAACAAAGTCTTGCCACTATTAGGACATGGTTTCATTAACAGTTACGCTGTAAAACCATGCCATGCGTATGCTATTGTTTAATATTTACTCTAATCACGCTACCATTAGGTAATGGTTTCTGTAACAGTCATGGGTAAACCATGTCATAATTATGCTATTGTTTCTATAACATGTATCATGTATAATCATGATGCAATTTACTTTGAGTAACCATGCCATAATTATGTCATCGTTTCTTCAAAAGTGGCTCTAATCATTTCATACTCATTATGATGCCATTGTTACTTTAACATTTACTATGCTATTTATGGCATTTGGGATTATTAGAAAACATGCTCAGTATTCATGCGGGCTTGGGAAATCGCACCTGAGGGTTGCGCAAATCGGTCAGGAATATAGCTCTAACTGTGTAGAGGCGTTCTTATCACAGATAACTCATAATTTGTTGTGCTAATCCATATTGTGATTGAACCTAAATAACTAAATTCGATAAGAAATTTAGTAAAGTTATATATTGTTTAAATAAATTTTTTTATGTATAATTGTAATATATTTAGCAGAATAAGGTCACGTGACTGGGAGATATACATGTTCCAGTCGTGAAGCAGACAATGCAACTATCATTAAATCATTTTAGAACTTCCAAAAGCTTTCCCGTTAAAACATGAGCCACGATACCGTATAACCATAAGGGCAGCATTTATTTCTAAAGTTTAATCGAGTATTTTATTTTAACACGAGTACATTACAAATATTGAACTAGTTAATATTTACATAATGACCTTTTCAAAAACGTATGTGCGTTGTCCACCTGATTATAATAACAGGACAGTATGGCTCGGTACATGTGTACTAAAATATGTTTAATTTATCTTTTCAGATTCAAACTGGAATGGCCTTAAAGGTAAGATGCATGTTTTTTTCATTTTACCTTCACTCGATATAGTTCTTGGCAACATTAAACCGCAAATTTGAAGTTAATTAACATGTTAATATATCAATCGGGAAAGCTCGGCCAATCCCGTCATTCTTCGGCATCCCGCCACGTGTGTATAACGGCGTTTCAATATGTTCAAAAAATATTGACATTCTGTTAGCCGAAAGGCAACGGCACAGAAAATAGTGCACTGTTGCTATGTAAATAATATGGTCCGCTAGCCACACGTGCTGATGTATACTGATGTTTTTGTTTTTTACAATGCACATGAAGGTTTTATCACTGCTTTCATGTAAATAAACTACTGATGGAGCAATCATCTGAATAACCTTGCAACATTTGGATGATAACATTGACTTTGAATGCAAATTTGTTTTTGCGGTTTTGGCGGGAATCTAAGGCTCGATGACTGCGAAGCTGTGTACGAGATGTTGCGAATGATTAATATATAAAATAGAATAGAATGTATATTTAAATAAAGCGTAGTTTGTACACACTCATGTTTTCATACCAAATAATTCCAACAAGGATTTTTCTGTACACATCTCATGTATTTTGTAATATCCAACCTCTCCTCCTTACCCCACCTCTGCCAAAACCTGCAGTAATAAATAAAATTAAAAAAATACTACCTCCCCTCACCCACTCCCACTCCCACGAAAGAATGTAACAAATAATAGCAACTATTAATTGTATAATGTTTTTGTACGAAAGGTGCGAAAGATTCCCTAAAACGTAAGCACGTAAAAGACATTAAGTTTTAAATTAGATTGTGTTAGTTGTGTAAGGTGGTATTGCATCCTGTGTCACATGCAATAGCTCACAATAGCATCAATAGCACGCGTGGTTCTATCACTACTATCTCAGGATCAATAGGTTGAGAGCTGTGATTCAAAAACGGCCATTTCAAAAGTTGGAAGTTGTGTGTACAATTTGTTCGAAATATATTTGATTAAAATGGTGTTATAAAACGCCGGAATTAAAGATGTTTCAGTAGCGAATTATTCTGTAATGGGAAAAGTCAAACCTCACATTTGGAGGCCTATCATTTTGTCAGAAGCCTTTAAAAAAAATCTTCCATGTTTAACATATTTGATATGCTATTTTAGACGTAATAGCCGGAACGTCTTAGTTTATTATTCGGAATAACCGGCGGCTATTAGTTGAAGTTTGTTGAAGTAAAGTCATGGCCTGTCACCCTTTATTTGCATACACTAATAAGGACATACTAGCTAACTCAATAAACAAGTATCGTTTAAGTATAGGTTTAATATTACTTAATTTACGAATTAAATATTTATTTATTTATTCTCTCCTCTTTACAGAGATTAATATGTGCATATGTGCAGCGCGTTATAACATAATAAACGAATACAATTGTGAAACATACATAAAGAAGAACATTTTCATATAAATGAACAAATACAACAAATAGAGATAGCAAAATGAAGCACAAGTAACAATTATAGAGTATTAAAATAAGAATGTTGTTGTCAGTTTGTATTTCTTTTCTTCTCTTACTTTCTCCTCACATGTACCCAGTCACCATCAGTACTAGAAGGATTACACATGACATTTCAGATAGAATACTATTAGGTGGAATATAACTTCACACTTCCATGATCTGTACATATAAACATTCTCATCTGCAAACATGTGTATACCTTCTTATATATACACACATACACACATTCACACGTACGTAAACATAGATATGCATATATATTACTTTATTTCCTGCAGAGTAGGACATTTACATAATATATTTACAATAAACACTAAATCAAGCAAAATTATGAAAAGTAATAGCATTTCATATATTATACATATATTATACATACACGATGATATTAATTATTAATATACATATTATATTAAATTAAATCAAACAAGTGATAAATGGTTTTACGTCACAAACTCTTATGCAGAACATATTATATTAAATTAAATCAAACAAGTGATAAATGTCACAAACTCTTATGCAGAATATGAAGGATGTGTGTGTTGTAAACGTGTTTTTACTTATTTGGCAAATACATGATTTTATTTACCTTATATGAAACTTTCAATATAGTTACGTATATATAAATGAATGGTATATATTTACAGCTTCAATCATCCCTTTTGTATTGGCAATTTAACAGTTTTTTCATTATATTTGTTTGTCTTTTGTGCTTCATTGTGGAGTCCCCTGTGTATTTAGGGGAGTCCCTCATTTATTTGGACCGGCTTGTCCTGCGTGTATTTAGACGTACCCCCACGTCCCCGCACCCACCACATGTATTTGGAGTTTAGGTTAGATAAGCACAAGTTAAATAATATTAAGAGTCTTCGACGAGGTTATGTGCCCGTGTATATACAAATGCTCCAAACTTTTCTAAAAGCGGTTCTCGTTCAATTTGTATTGGTTAGCGGAACGGCTTCCGTGGGATTATATACAAAAACGTAGAGAAAATTTACGTTAGTTTTGCTGAAAATTATATTTACAATTATAGCATTTTTTCTCCCTCAAAATATAAACTGCTCCGACTGATACCATAGATTATTGGCGGCTCCAATCGTAAGACATGGATTTCGAAGCAATAACTCATGTATAACAGAGTAAACTGTGGGGATACTGAATATTAGACCTTGTAAAATTGTTATTATCTAAATGTGACTTTGAATCATCTATGATTTGGACTTGTGTTTATTTACTATTTCTGCTTACATAAATTATGTCAGACTGCGTGTCGGCTTTACATGTATATTTTATAAAAATAATCTTTCTCACTTTAATACACACACACACACACACACACACACATTTATAATAAAAACGAAAAAGCGTCTTACATGTCTATTATTTTTTTCTCCTACATGTCTACTGTATTTTTCTCCTACATGTTTATTGTATTTTCTCCGCAGTTTCGTTTGGCATAAATCCGTTCACGAGCTTCAACAGTTTACCAAGGACCAGGTCAGACGCCATAGAATATGGTTGGGTCAATATGGCTCCAAGTGTCGGCTGCAACGGTACGCATAATTCTAACATTACAGTAACATTTTACAATGACGTTTTGTTAATAGCTACCCCTCCTTCAACCAAAAGTATTTTTTTTCATATATGGTATTTCATGTTGAAAACAAGATATGACATCACAAACACAAAAGGCTGGACAATAGGGCTACCGCCTTGGAACTGTCAGAGGCAAAAAGTCCGCTGGGGGTTTAAACCAGGTTCTAGGGAGCACCAAACCTCACTCTTACCCTCTTGTTTTCCCAATAAAATGGGACAAAATAAAGATATTCCCACCAGGTTATGTTCTCTAACAAACAATACAGCATTAATAAGCAATATAAGTATAACACATAAATGATCATGTATATATCAATTTAAAAAAACACCTAGAAATCCAAAGCTCATTTTAGTGCAGATATATAGCATCTATAAATAAGTTCTGTTTTCTTCTTTTTTTCTTCAGGAAACGCCAACTTTAAGGGCGAGCGATATTGGAAGGATGGCGACCTAGCTACAATCTTAATATTCGGTCCGGAGGGATACATCGCTGGTCTTCAGGCTGGGGTAAGTCCACTTTTATACTGATCTTCGAACAGGTGGAATAGCATATTTTTATGACCAGGGGGTATTTTTATGTCCACGCCCAGGCTGTTGTCAGTTTTCTATTCTGGCGTTTCAGTAGAACAACGATTATTTCTAAAATTTAAAGCAAACACACATGATCAAACATAAAATTACATGTAGCTTATTTAATAAAAGCAACGACTGAGCCCAAGCTACATGCGCAGTACCATTTGTAAAACTAATCAAAACGTATTTATTTTGTTTTCAGATTCCGAAGAATTATCCCGGAAATGTTAACGGTTACCCTAGCGCTGAATTGCAGAACAAACCCTTTGTTTTGGATGGTGACAATTACTATATAACATCGTATTTTGTCAACCCAGGTATACATCACCTTAAAATTACAAAAACAATGTGCACCATACAAGAACAAGTCCAGTTGTTTCTTACCGTTCTCCATGTTTCAGTCCTATAGTCTAGACATACCTTTCAATAGTAATGATTACTTTTTTTAAACGTACAGTTCAAAGTTTGCAAATAAAATGTGAATGCAACTGGTCAATATTTAGAGGGATCTACGCCAAACTAGTGTAACTATATTTAAACAAAGAACAGGATACTATAGGTTCGCATTGCCCCTAGATGTGCCCATACCCCTAGATTTGTCCATACAATGACTACAACAAGAATTTCTATTCTCAGCCAGTCTGTGCACAGGCAGGACCGAAGCGGATTTTCGAACAAACGGCACTGGCACTGGACTTTGGATCCAGAACGGTACAAACCCGGTGACTAGCTCCGTCAGAATGCCCGCCAGTGAGAGTGATGCAGACAGAAGCATGTGGATAAGAGGAAAATGCTTATGGGGAATGGGTAAAACATTTTTATCATTTCGTTATTAGTGGCAATTGTTTCCGGGAGACGATTTTCTACACGCAGCGTAACAAACGTAGTTAGCTATGATAAACTAAATATCTCATTTTATTCCTTAAATTGTGTGGCATTGTTCTCACGATCACGAAGAAGCATTCGAATACTGTGATTTAAAATATTCGGACTTTCAAGAATGTGTTTGATTCCAGTCTAAGAAAGGTTCGAACCCCGTAGACAGTAAAGTCAAAGCATGTGTTGTTTTTTACATTGAAAATAGAATATATTCCCCATGAAAGATTTCATTCGAATACACTCTCACGATAAGTAAGCTGCATATGAAAACATGGAAACAAAAACAACTATCCACTATCAAAACGGATAAAACGGATTGATTGAGTCTGTTCATGAGAGGGCATAATACTACATACTGAAAAGAAGATCCCTTGGAAGCAACAAACACAAAATAGAGATACAAGTAGCAGACTCGGTTTTATTGAGTCTGTTCATGAGAGATAATGTTAAGTGCAACACCTCTCACGCCTCCTAGCATCGGCGTAATCGATATTATAATTTAAAGCCACAACGACTTGGCTTGATGATCCCAAAGGATCAGTAAGTAATAACACTACTGATTTGTAGTTGGGGAATCCTTTTACGGCCGCCATACAGCACTAAACAAACGCTAGTGTGAATGTCAATTAATACTGAAAAGGGGATCCCTTGGAAGCAACAAACACACACAATAGATAAAAGTAGCAGACTCGGTTTTATTGAGATGAAAAACCTCTCACGTCCCCAAGTAATGGCTTAGGTGGTATTCTTCTTTTAATTGGTCTCGATGATCCAAAAGGACATGATCCAAAAGGACCGGCACATAATGCTACTTTAGGACAGCTAGACGCTTGTTAAGAAACGGCAGAATAATCACTACAAAACCTTTTATCAAAACTCAGTCCATGTGTTGGGTCATACAATAACGTATATGTGCCGATTAAAAGTATAGGTTTAAATCACGAGTATTTTTAGAACCCGTGATTGAATATGCGTAAAATGACTAATGAGTTGGCAACTCTTTTCTTAGCTCCTGTTTTAGGGTTTGGCATGGTTGGTGAAAGCGGTTTATACAGTAATGTGTCTATAGAGTTTGGATTCTCAAAATATGTAACTTATATATTATACGTCGTCGTCAGTAGGTTTAGAAACGGTGTACCTGTTGTACAATTTGACTGTTGTTGTTGGGATAGCTACTTTAATGCGTTCTCGATATTACAATCTACTCAACAGATAGTATTAATTGATCAAAATTGTGTTACAGGTCAGCATTATTGGTACAACTTAAAGAAGGACATGTCCTGCAATGACTTCTACCCAGTGTTCTTGATGTACAACGACGGTGTACTTAATTCTTTCGGCTGGGCCTTTGGCATGAATCTAAAAGACGACTACTCTGGCAGAATTGAACACCCACCACAGTCGGCATATGGTGTAAGTTGTAAACAAAAACATAAATATTTCATAATCGTATCTAGTAGGGACAAACCACACAACACTTTTTTGCAACACTTGCCTACAGAATTGAACATTCCCCATGTCGGCATTTGCGGTAAGGGCTATTCCATTAAAACATACACTGGACCCCAGGAAGGCACTTTTAAAACTGAACACCATAGATGTAAAACTGAATTTTGAAGACCAACCCATAGAATTGTATTCATAATTTTGATAGAGCATCATCAAAAAAACTGACCAATCAGTGACCAGAAATAAGACATAAACAATACATTCTGGTAGGTGATAAACTCGGTCTTTATCCTTGATGTTCAACCAAGTTTACTGTTAAAATTAAGGTATCTACAGTGTGATTCTTTTAAAACACTGCCTTTTTCATGCACATTCATGCAAATTGATTCAATATATGTATCTTTTAAAATCAAAATCTTGAAAATTATCACCTTTTTACTCTGCCAAAGATTTTTATTTTACTATAGAACCTAACGATAAAAACCGAGTAACACACATTTTATCACCTACTGAAAATAAAATAAAATCTCAACATCTCTGCAATGCAAAATTATGAATTGTATTCGGCTAAAATACAACCTGAATGCATTCAATTTAGATGGGTGCACTTGCAACAGAAACACGCTTGTCGTAAATCACTATAATACAGTAACTACACTGCACAGTTCAGAAACGGTTTAAATAAAGTGCTTGCCTTCATTCGTGTTCGATTAGGCAATGGTTGCACCAGCATATATGTTCAGAAAACAAGCGTCAACAATAGATATTTTCTTTTTACGTCCAGAGAAAACAGAAATAGGAGACGCGCATCTTCATTAGAATCATTGCACGTGTAAACAATGCACGTCTAAACAATGTAATGTCTAATTGTCTCTTCTAAGCATGACCATGCTGTAGCATGCATGTCTTATAACTGATAATCAGACTGGGCAGAAACCATTTTGATTAAAGTCAGATGGCAGCTTGATTTGATATGCAATCCTGAAGGCAAGAAATTAGGTTACGTTGGAAATATTGTGAAATTGTTTTTATGTTTTCCAGACGTTCATGACTACCGTGCCAGACTGCTTAGCTTCCATGGGAACACTATCCACGCTTCATATCTACCTGACCAACAGTGTAACCAGCAACCGATGTTAAATGACGTCCCACAAGCTAAGTGACGAGTTCACTGACATCCCACAAGACATCTTTACAACAGACGCGTTAAGTTTTCTTCAAATGTTAAGCCGACTTAATGCCGACTTAATGACTTTTTATTTATATGCAATAATTTAACAATATTTTATGTTAAATGTAGATCTAGTTTTGTACACCGAAAATTACTTAACCAATCTCAGCGAACAATGAATATAGTGAGCTATTTGGTTAAACCACAGAGAGGAACACTTCGGTTCAAGACAACAGTGAGATTTCAACTCGTTATGTTAAAACAAGAATAATACACAGCGTTTATACAAATTCTGAAGACACTGAATGTTCACATAAATTGTTTAGAAAGAAAATAAACAAGTATAGTTATTTTTTAACAGTTTTATTTGAATTATTTAACCTCGTTAACAAAAATACTCTTATTGTTTCAAACATCTGTATATATTCAGGAAATAAAGAACTTCACCCAAAATTAACATGTGATATAACCTTCAAAATACCTTCAAAAATACCCTTTTTGTTTATACAACCGGGGAGTGGTAAAACAAAACAAATGCACCCTCAGGATATACAACACCATGTTCCCTATGTAAATATTAACTAAATATATATTCCCTATGTAAATATTAACTAAACATATACCCACAACATATCACCATACTATGATAAAATAGAATATTCTTTCTAAAATAGAAATAATTGAATTGGGTTTTAAGGTGCACCAAGACATGAAAGGTTATATGGCGCCTAACAGGCATGAACATGCCAGGCCCATCATCCATGTACATCGAGATAAAATATGGTGAATGGGCCTAGGACCTTCTCAGCCTGAACTGCAGAGTTGCTGCAAATTCTATTGCAGACACTCCAAAATTTGCCTATCTAAAATTTTGCATAAAATATGAGCCATGTTCAATTCTGGCTTTCCTTACTTTAAGCAGCTTGAAAAAAAGGCAATGTGCACACTTGATTTTCCAAAAACTGTCTTTTAAAATGAAACGTGACGAATTCTTGGGGTCAACTTAAAATGGTACTACAAGTTACATCTTCATGACAAGTCGCCTTTAAACACATAAATGTAACTACAACAGCCTCCCAATTTATTTAATGAGTGGAAATTCTCTGTTATGATGATGTCTATTATGCTTTTGATATGAATACAAACAGTAATTATAACTGAAAATACTTCTCAATAACTGCCCAAGCAGTTTCTCAGAAGGAAAAACCCAGACCGATTGATATTAAAATCAATGCTTTTAAAAAGTTTGGAAATTTAAAGAAAAATCTTCTCAAGAACCTTTGGTCATACATACTTTGGCAGTTCCTGTCCAGCTTTGGTCATACATACTTTGGCAGTTCCTGTCCAGCTTTGGTCATACATACTTTGACAGTTCCTGTCCAGAACTGACTTCTCAAGAACCTTTGGTCATACAAACTGACTTCTCAAGAACCTTTGGTCATACAAACTTTGACAGTTCCTGTCCAGAACTGACTTCTCAAGAACCTTTGGTCATACAAACTTTGACAGTTTCTGTCCAGAACTGACTTCTCAAGAACCTTTGGTCATACAAACTGACTTCTCAAGAACCTTTGGTCATACAAACTTTGACAGTTCCTGTCCAGAACTGACTTCTCAAGAACCTTTGGTCATACAAACTTTGACAGTTCCTGTCCAGAACTGACTTCTCAAGAACCTTTGGTCATACAAACTTTGACAGTTCCTGTCCAGAACTGACTTCTCAAGAACCCTTGGTCATACAAACTGACTTCTCAAGAACCTTTGGTCATACAAACTTTGACATGTCCTGTCCAGAACTGACTTCTCAAGAACCTTTGGTCATACAAACTTTGATCGTTCCTGTCCAGAACTGACTTCTCAAGAACCTTTGGTCATACAAACTGACTTCTCAAGAACCTTTGGTCATACATACTTGACAGTTCCTGTCCAGAACTGACTACTCAAGAACCTTTGGTCATACAAACTTTGACAGTTCCTGTCCAGAACTGACTTCTCAAGAACCTTTGGTCATACAAACTTTGACAGTTCCTGTCCAGAACCGACTACTCAAGAACCTTTGGTCATACAAACTTTGACAGTTCCTGTCCAGAACTGACTTCTCAAGAACCTTTGGTCATACAAACTTTGGCCGTTCCTGTCCAGAACTGACTTCTCAAGAACCCTTGGTCATACATACTTTGGCAGTTCCTGTCCAGCTTTGGTCATACATACTTTGACAGTTCCTGTCCAGAACTGACTTCTCAAGAACCTTTGGTCATACAAACCGACTTCTCAAGAACATTTGGTCATACATACTTTGGCAGTTCCTGTCCAGCTTTGGTCATACAAACTTTGACAGTTCCTGTCCAGCTTTGGTCATACATACTTTGACAGTTCCTGTCCAGAACTGACTTCTCAAGAACCTTTGGTCATACAAACTTTGACAGTTCCTGTCCAGAACTGACTTCTCAAGAACCTTTGGTCATACATACTTTGGCAGTTCCTATCCAGCTTTGGTCATACATACTTTGACAGTTCCTGTCCAGAACTGACTACTCAAGAACCTTTGGTCATACAAACTGACTTCTCAAGAACCTTAGGTCATACATACTTTGGCAGTTCCTGTCCAGCTTTGGTCATACACACTTTGACAGTTCCTGTCCAGAACTGACTACTCAAGAACCTTTGGTCATACAAACTGACTTCTCAAGAACCTTTGGTCATACAAACTTTGACAGTTCCTGTCCAGAACTGACTTCTTAAGAACCTTTAGTCATACAAACTGACTTCTCAAGAACCTTTGGTCATACAAACTTTGACAGTTCCTGTCCAGAACTGACTTCTCAAGAACCTTTGGTCATACAAACTTTGACAGTTCCTGTCCAGACCTGACTTCTCAAGAACCTTTGGTCATACAAACTTTGACAGTTCCTGTCCAGAACTGACTTCTCAAGAACCTTTGGTCATACAAACTTTGACAGTTCCTGTCCAGAACTGACTTCTCAAGAACCTTTGGTCATACATACTTTGGCAGTTCCTGTGCAGCTTTGGTCATACATACTTTGACAGTTCCTGTCCAGAACTGACTACTCAAGAACCTTTGGTCACACAAACTGACTTCTCAAGAACCTTTGGTCATACAAACTTTGACAGTTCCTGTCCAGAACTGACTTCTCAAGAACCTTTGGTCATACAAACTTTGACAGTTCCTGTCCAGAACTGACTTCTCAAGAACCTTTGGTCATACAAACTTTGACAGTTCCTGTCCAGAACCGACTACTCAAGAACCTTTGGTCATACAAACTGACTTCTCAAGAACCTTTGGTCATACAAACTTTGACAGTTCCTGTCCAGAACTGACTTATCAAGAACCTTTGGTCATACATACTTTGACAGTTTCTGTCCAGAACTGACTACTCAAGAACCTTTGGTCATACATACTTTGACAGTTCCTGTCCAGAACTGACTTCTCAAGAACCTTTGGTCATACAAACTTTGACAGTTCCTGTCCAGAACTGACTTCTCAAGAACCTTTGGTCATACATACTTTGACAGTTTCTGTCCAGAACTGACTTCTCAAGAACCTTTGGTCATACATACTTTGACAGTTCCTGTCCAGAACTGACTTCTCAAGAACCTTTGGTCATACATACTTTGACAGTTTCTGTCCAGAACTGACTTCTCAAGAACCTTTGGTCATACAAACTTTGACAGTTCCTGTCCAGAACTGACTTCTCAAGAACCTTTGGTCGTACAAACTGACTTCTCAAGAACCTTTGGTCATACAAACTTTAACAGTTCCTGTCCAGAACTGACTACTCAAGAACCTTTGGTCATACAAACTTTGACAGTTCCTGTCCAGAACTGACTTCTCAAGAACCTTTGGTCATACAAACTTTGACAGTTCCTGTCCAGAACTGACTTCTCAAGAACCTTTGGTCATACAAACTGACTTCTCAAGAACCTTTGGTCATACAAACTGACTTCTCAAGAACCTTTGGTCATACATACTTTGACAGTTCCTGTCCAGAACGGACTTCTCAAGAACCTTTGGTCATACAAACTTTGGCAGTTCCTGTCCAGAACTGACTTCTCAAGAACCCTTGGTCATACATACTTTGGCAGTTCCTGTCCAGCTTTAGTCATACATACTTTGACAGTTCCTGTCCAGAACTGACTTCTCAAGAACCTTTGGTCATACAAACTGACTTCTCAAGAACCTTTGGTCATACATACTTTGGCAGTTCCTGTCCAGCTTTGGTCATACATACTTTGACAGTTCCTGTCCGGAACTGACTACTCAAGAACCTTTGGTCATACAAACTTTGACAGTTCCTGTCCAGCTTTGGTCATACAAACTTTGACAGTTCCTGTCCAGCTTTGGTCATACATACTTTGTGACAGTTCCTGTCCAGAACTGACTTCTCAAGAACCTTTGGTCATACAAACTTTGACAGTTCCTGTCTAGAACTGACTTCTCAAGAACCTTTGGTCATACATACTTTGGCAGTTCCTGTCCAGCTTTGGTCATACATACTTTGACAGTTCCTGTCCAGAACTGACTTCTCAAGAACCTTTGGTCATACAAACTTTGACAGTTCCTGTCCAGAACTGACTTCTCAAGAACCTTTGGTCATACATACTTTGGCAGTTCCTGTCCAGCTTTGGTCATACATACTTTGACAGTTCCTGTCCAGAACTGACTACTCAAGAACCTTTGGTCATACAAACTGACTTCTCAAGAACCCTTGGTCATACATACTTTAGCAGTTCCTGTCCAGCTTTGGTCATACAAACTTTGACAGTTTCTGTCCAGAACTGACTACACAAGAACCTTTGGTCATACAAACTTTGACAGTTTCTGTCCAGAACTGACTTCTCAAGAACCTTTGGTCATACAAACTTTGACAGTTCCTGTCCAGAACTGACTTCTCAAGAACCTTTGGTCATACAAACTGACTTCTCAAGAACCTTTGGTCATACATACTTTGACAGTTCCTGTCCAGAACTGACTACTCAAGAACCTTTGGTCATACAAACTTTGACAGTTCCTGTCCAGAACTGACTTCTCAAGAACCTTTGGTCATACAAACTTTGACAGTTCCTGTCCAGAACTGACTTCTCAAGAACCTTTGGTCATACAAACTTTGACAGTTCCTGTCCAGAACTGACTTCTCAAGAACCTTTGGTCATACAAACTTTGACAGTTCCTGTCCAGAACTGACTTCTCAAGAACCTTTGGTCATACAAACTTTGACAGTTCCTGTCCAGAACTGACTTCTCAAGAACCTTTGGTCATACATACTTTGGCAGTTCCTGTCAAGCTTTGGTCATACATACTTTGACAGTTCCTGTCCAGAACTGACTACTCAAGAACCTTTGATCATACAAACTGACTTCTCAAGAACCTTTGGTCATACATACTTTGGCAGTTCCTGTCCAGCTTTGGTCATACAAACTTTGACAGTTTCTGTCCAGAACTGACTACACAAGAACCTTTGGTCATACAAACTTTGACAGTTCCTGTCCAGAACTGACTTCTCAAGAACCTTTGGTCATACAAACTTTGACAGTTCCTGTCCAGAACTGACTTCTCGAGAACCTTTGGTCATACAAACTGACTTCTCAAGAACCTTTGGTCATACATACTTTGACAGTTCCTGTCCAGAACTGACTACTCAAGAACCTTTGGTCATACAAACTTTGACAGTTCCTGTCCAGAACTGACTTCTCAAGAACCTTTGGTCATACAAACTTTGACAGTTCCTGTCCAGAACTGACTTCTCAAGAACCTTTTGTCATACAAACTTTGACAGTTCCTGTCCAGAACTGACTTCTCAAGAACCTTTGGTCATACAAACTTTCACAGTTCCTGTCCAGAACTGACTTCTCAAGAACCTTTGGTCATACAAACTTTGACAGTTCCTGTCCAGAACTGACTACTCAAGAACCTTTGGTCATACAAACTGACTTCTCAAGAACCTTTGGTCATACAAACTTTGACAGTTCCTGTCCAGAACTGACTTCTCAAGAACCTTTGGTCATACATACTTTGACAGTTTCTGTCCAGAACCGACTACTCAAGAACCTTTGGTCATACATACTTTGACAGTTCCTGTCCAGAACTGACTTCTCAAGAACCTTTGGTCATACAAACTTTGACAGTTCCTGTCCAGAACTGACTTCTCAAGAACCTTTGGTCATACATACTTTGACAGTTCCTGTCCAGAACTGACTTCTCAAGAACCTTTGGTCATACATACTTTGACAGTTTCTGTCCAGAACTGACTTCTCAAGAACCTTTGGTCATACATACTTTGACAGTTTCTGTCCAGAACTGACTTCTCAAGAACCTTTGGTCATACATACTTTGACAGTTTCTGTCCAGAACTGACTTCTCAAGAACCTTTGGTCATACAAACTTTGACAGTTCCTGTCCAGAACTGACTACTCAAGAACCTTTGGTCATACAAACTTTGACAGTTCCTGTCCAGAACTGACTTCTCAAGAACCTTTGGTCATACAAACTTTCACAGTTCCTGTCCAGAACTGACTTTTGATTTTGCAATAACAGATTGTGGACCCTATGCTAACATCTACCTAAATCCTCAAAGGACGGTAGCGTTTGATGTTTATCTTGCACCTTATCTTGTCGTACCCTTAACGGTTTGTTCTCTTGTTGCTGTGGCGGCTGCCAAGTCATTGAGTACTTGCTTTGTGTTTCTAGGTTTTTGTGTTTATATTTATATTTAAATGATCAGTTAAGTGTTATACTTATATTGCCTATCAATGCTGCCTTGTTTGTTAGAGAAAATAACCTAGCGGGGATATCTTTATTTACACTATCCTTTTTATTGGAATGACAATAGGGTAAGAGTGAGGTTTGGTGCACCCTATAGAACCTGGTTTAAACCACAGTGCTGACCGTTCCAAGGCGGTATCCCTACAGAGGAAAAATGTTGTGACATGTGCCACATGTGTTACTTTCTTATTATTTGCACGTTTCTTTCATATATAAATAATGTTATTTATATATGTGTCACATATGTACCACATATATTTTTCATGTAAAATAATACACATGTGCCACATACGAAATGTATAAATATGTATTTCATTTGAAACTTTTATGCATAAAATACATAAAGTATTTATATAAACAAGAGGTTGATGACCTTGAAGCTCTACTGACTGATTCAGATTAGCGATGGGAAGTATGTTGTAGGATGAGCGTAGGTGTTATACTTTGGGAAAATCTTGCAGAAACATTTTTAATTTTATTTTTTGATTTCCAACTTTTCATTTTATCTTTCCCGTCTGTGTGTCTGCTTGCACTATCAAATAAAAGTACAGTTTTCACTCCCATATCAAACAGCCGTTAATAGTATTACATCACTTTAGCATGTACTTAGTAGCATTGTCCGATGATGGGGTCAATGGCATTAGAGTTTAACTGCCTCACTGGTTGCTAGGCAATGACAAACAAAACGTAGAAGAGATGCAGATTATGGATATTGAATCAATGAGCAGTTTAGCACAGTGGTAAGGATGCGTATGGGAGTGGGAGGGGAGGTGTATGTATTTGGTGTGTAATTTCACGGAATATGAAGGTGTTAATTGGGGAGTGGTGGGCAGTAGAGGCAATCGGAATCCGACATGATTTTCGTATGGATATATTTGCCATAAAATATCCTGCGCCAGTCCATATTGTAGGTGGGTGTGGGTGCGAGGGGGTCTCATAAAAGATAACAGCAACAGATTAATTGTGATGGAAATACTTTTTACGATATGTGGTTGAGGGTGGTTAGAGTGTATGTGTGTGTGTGTGTATGTGAGGTGGTGGGGGGGTTGACGTAGATCTAGATATGGATCCATAACTTTTTCACACATCAATCAGACATCAAGAGCAACAATCGCGTGAAGTTTCATGAAAATCTGTCAAGTAGTTTCAGAGGAGTAGTCGCTACAAGTTTTCATTATATAACTCTATGTATTAACAAAGATGGCCACTGGCAGCCATGTTTAACATTGAATCAAAATAATTTTCGACAAGGATCAACGTCATGTCATACTGATCATTTTAGAAAAAGACGCATATCAATATCACTTATAGTTTTCAAGAAGTAGTTGCTAAAAACTTATTTTTTGAAAAAGTATTTTTAGCCGTGGCGGCCATCTTGAATTTCCGGCCAACCCGAAATTTTGCTAGGATCAATTAGACATCAAGAGCAACATTCCTGTGAAGTTTCATGAAAATCCGTCAAGCAGTTTCAGAGAAGTAGTCGCTACAAGTTTTTACTAAATAACTCTATGTAAACAAAGATCGCCGCTGGCAGCCATGTTTAACATCGAATCAAAACGATTAAGGACCAATATCATGTCATGCTCATCATTTTAGAAAAAGTACCATATCAATATCACTTAAAGAATTTTCAAGAAGTAGTTGCTACAAATTTGTTTTTTAAAAATCTATTTTTAGATTTGGTGGCCATCTTGGATTTCACATCAACATGAATTTTTGCTAGGATCAACTAGACTTCATGGGCAACATTTCTGTAAAGTGTCATGAAAATCCATTTAGTAGTTTCAGAGGAGTAGTCGCTACAAAAAAAAAGTTTAAGGACAGACAGGCGGACGGACGGACAGACGACGGACGCCGCACCACGGCATCAGCTCTGCTGATCTCTGATCAGTAGAGCTAAAAAATACAGAATATTGTAAAAAATGTTTTAACAACCTGTTTAAGTTTTGATTTTATTTAGTAAAAAAGTATTTTCATATGTATTACATATGTGTTATATATATGTGAATACATATGTATCACGATGTAAACCATATGAATTTCATGCCTAGATATTTTTCCTGTGTACTGTCAACCATTTTATGTTTGTGATGTCATATATTGCCTTTCGTTAATCTGTATTTATTGTATGTTTCTGTGCGTGTGTTTGGTTGATTGTGGTCATTGAATGCTACATTTCTTTTATAATCAATATAGACTTCTTTTATAATCAAGAACATCACGTGTGTTCAAATAAAGTTCCATTGAGCATATTTTGAGCTTTCTGTATATGAATGGTCTACACTACTCAACTTTTTATAATTGGTCACTTTTCAAAGAATTATATATTTTTTAATAATTCATATTTTCATTTGAAATTTTAACTTGCATCGTTTAACAAATATTGCTAGCGATTTATAAAATTTAATCTGCTTTGATTGGACTAAAAACTTGTTGATAAACTACATAAATTATTGGTTATGTGTTTCGGTGATTTCCAGTTTTTAGTATTCGTGTTATTTTCAAAAAAAAATGGGCGACCGATTATAAAAGTTGAGTAGTGTATTAAGTTTCAAATGAGGAGCGTAGGGTAAATAAATGGCCTCAGCTTGGCTTTTGTTTGTTTGGTGTTTAACATAATTTTTTAGCACATTATAGGCTATGTATGACGGTCAACTTTTTAGTGGATGAGACAGACCACCGACTTATTCCTGGGTAGACCAAGTACTGAACACCTCCCGCCATATGTATGAATCAACTTTTTATAACTTACACAACTAGCTCACAATGTGCTGGGAGTCGTCACATGTATGTATATAGAGATAGAAAAGGGAAACAGTGCAACAACCTTTTCTACAGAACCATCGTATATATTTTGACCTTTTTAGAAATGACTGTTAAATATCCTGGACAATTAAGTATATTTAAATGACGCAAAAAAAGTGCCCCACTCCTCGAGTTGAATCACACCACTCCTCAAGTTGGATCACTTTATTAAACGCATCCAATTTTAATAACTACTACTTTATAGAGGAGAAGCATTTACACATTTCTTTCTTTGTTTACTTTATGCTGTGGTGACCATCTTCAATTAAATATACAGAGAGTTGAAAATTCCTTTATAGCCAACCAAGAGCTCATAACAAGCGGATGACAGACATCACACCATGCCATAACCTCTGCCTAGCCTTGATCAGTAGTGCCAAAAATCAACTGGCCTACATAGCTTTTATAAATGTTTGATAAAACATAATTGTTCCATTATTGTTTACGCAAAACACTGTTCGTGCAAAACAACAATTTAAATAATGCAAAACAACATAAATTATTTATGCAAAACAACAATTTAAATAATGCAAAACAAAATAAATTGGCCCATTACTGTTAAAGAAAAATGACCTTCAAATAATGATAGAACATGAATTGATACATTACTGTTAAAGAAAAACAACCTTCAAATAATGAGGTAGAACAGATATTGGCCCATTACTGCTAAAGAAAAACAACATTCAAATAATGTGACAGAACATAAATTGGCCCATTACTGTTAAAGAAAAACAATATTCAAATAATGATAGAACATGAATTGGCCCATTACTGTTAAAGAAAAACAACCTTCAAATAATGAGGTAGAACAGAAATTGGCCCATTACTGCTAAAGAAAAACAACATTCAAATAATGTGACAGAACATAAATTGGCCCATTACTGTTAAAGAAAAACAATATTCAAATAATGAGGCAGAACATAAATTGGCCCATTACTGCTAAAGGAAAACTATCTTCAAATAATGAGGCAGAACAGAAATCGGCCCATTACTGCTAAAGAAAAACAACATTCAAATAATGTGACAGAACATAAGTTGGCCCATTACTGTTAAAGAAAAACAATATTCAAATAATGAGACAAAACATAAATTGGTCCATTACTGTTAAAGAAAAACAAGAGGTCAATGACCTTGAAGCTCTACTGATTGAATTTGATTTCAGGAAGTAGTCGCTACAGACTTGTTTTTTAAAAATCTATTTTTAACCGTGGCGGCCATCTTGAATTTCCGGCCGACCTGAAATTTTGCTAAGATCAATAAGACATTAAGAGCAACATTCCTGTGAAGTTTCATGAAAATCCGTCAGGTAGTTTCAAAGAAGTAGTCGCTACAAGTTTTCATTATATAACTCTATCTAATCAAAGCAGCCATGTTTAAGGTCAAATCAAAACGATTTTCGACAAGGACCAACATCATGTCATACTGATCATTTTAGAAAAAGTCCCATATCAATATCTCTTATTGTTTTGAAGAAGTAGTCGCTACAAACTTATTTATTTTAAATCTATTTTTAGCTGTGGCGGCCATCTTGAATTTCCGGCCGACCTGACATTTTTCTAGGATCAACTAGACATCAAGAGCAACATTCCTGTGAAGTTTCATGAACATCCGTAAAGTAGTTTCAGAGGAGTAGTCGCTACAAGTTTTTACTATATAACTCTATGTAACCAAAGATGGCCACTGGCAGCCATGTTTAACGTCGAATCAAAATAATTTTCCACAAGGATCTACATCATGTCATGCTGATCATTTTAGAAAAAGTCCCATATCAATATCACTTATAGTTTTCAAGAAGTAGTCGCTACAAACTTATTTTTTAAAAATCTATTTTTAGCTGTGACGGCCATCTTGAATTTCCGGCCGACCTGAAATTTTGATAGGATCAATTAGACATCAAGAGCAACATTCCTGTAAAGTTTCATGACAATCCGCCAAGTAGTTTCAGAGAAGTAGTCGCTACAAGTTTTTACTATATAACTCTATGTAAACAAAGATGGCCACTGGCAGCCATGTTTAACGTTGAATCAAAACGATTTTTGACTAGGATCAACATCATGAAATGCTGATCATTTTAGAAAAAGTCCCATATCAATATCACTTATAGTTTTCAAGAAGTAGTCGCTACAAACTTATTTTTTAAAAATCTATTTTTAGCTGTGACGGCCATCTTGAATTTCCGGCCGACCTGAAATTTTTCTAGGATCAATTAGACATCAAGAGCAACATTCCTGTAAAGTTTCATGACAATCCGCCAAGTAGTTTTAGAGAAGTAGTCGCTACAAGTTTTTACTATATAACTCTATGTAAACAAATATGGCCGCTGGCAGCCATGTTTAACGTTGAATCAAAACGATTTTTGACTAGGATCAACATCATGTTATGCTGATCATTTTAGAAAAAGTCCCATATCAATATCACTTATAGTTTTCAAGAAGAAGTCGCTACAAACTTGTATTTTAAAACTCTATTTTTAGCTTTGGCGGCCATCTTGGATTTCACATCAACATGAATTTTTGCTAGGATCAACTAGACTTTATGGGCAACATTTCTGTAAAGTTTCATGAATATCCATCCAGTAGTTTCAGCTTTGAAGTCGCTACAAATAAAAGTTTACGGACAGACGGACGGACGGACGACGGACGCCGCACCACGGCATAAGCTCTGCTGATCTCTGATCAGTAGAGCTAACAATATTCAAATAATGAGGCAGAACATAAATTGGCCCATTACTGCTAAAGGAAAACAACCTTCAAATAATACGGCAGAACAGAAATCGGCCCATTACTGCTACAGAAAAACAACATTCAAATAATGTGACAGAACATAAATTGGCCCATTACTGTTAAAGAAAAACAATATTCAAATAATGAGACAAAACATAAATTTGCCCATTACTGTTAAAGAAAACCAATATTCAAATAATGAGACAAAACATATACTGGCCCATTATCATTTAAAAAAAACAACACCATCAAGTAATGAGAAAGAACATGAATTGGTCCATACAACACTTCACATAATGAGACAGGACATAAATTGGCAAATTATTGTTGAAGAACAAGAAACTTCACAAAAAACAGGTTTCCATAAGCTTACTAGAAAGTTTCAATCCAGTATTTATTTCCATATAACCTAAACAAGAAGTTTCACTTCAATATGCCATAGCAAACCTGTTTTTCTCTATTTTTTTTAGTAGCAGTGGCATGACCTTGACCCAGTGTCCCCAATTGCAATGCCAAGCTGCCTTTCCATATAAAGTGCCTACCCAGCAACTTTCGTCACATACTTCATTCCCAACAAACAATATTGAGTGGAAACCATTTTACTGTTTCCAGTCAAAACGACCTTGACCTTAACCCCAGTGACCCCAAATGCAATCCCAAGCTTCCTTTCCAGATAAATGAATTGAATTGGGGTTTTAAGGTGCACCAACACATGAAAGGTTATATGGCGCCTAACAGGAATGAACATGCCAGGCTCATCCTACATGTACATCGAGATAAAATATGGAGAACGGGCCTAGAACCTTCTCACCCTGAACTGCAGAGTTGCTGTAAATTCTATTGTAGACACTCCAATTACACTGGAGCCACGTTATAGTTTTTCTACCACTGCCTTGGTGATATGCGCGTCATGACACCTGAAACAATGCAGGGGTCAGGATGAAGATCTTTAATGAGCATGAACAAAAAATGATAAAATGAACATGAATTTGGTGGTGGTGGTGTGGGGGGGATGGTTCTACCCCTCTGCGTTCCCCTCCAACAGGATCCGCAGTGGCCCTATTCTTTGCCACGTAACAAACGGTGCCCCCAGAACCACACCGGGCCCTTTCCAGATAAGCTACCTTCATAATAAGTTTCATTTGCAATATCACACTCCTAACAAAAGTTATTGAGTGGAAATAGCAACAGTGACCTTGACCATAGTGATCCCAAATGCAATCCCAAGCTTCGATCCTTTCATGCTACCTACCCAGCAAGTTTCGTCGCAATACCGCGTTCCTAACAAACATTATTGAGCAGAAACCATTTTTCTATTTTTAGGAACAGCTACTTTGACCAAGTGGCCCCAAATGCAATTCCAGCCTTCCTTTCCATTAAAGATACATAACTTGCAAGTTTCATCGTAATATGTCACTCCTAACAGAAGTTACTGACTTACAAACATTAGTGAGCGAAAAACATTTTTTCTATTTTTAGTAAGGCCAAACAAAAAAAATACCTGTGTTTCCGTGGCCCGACCGACCCTATTTTCAACGGGACGACACTAAAACTTTTTATGAAAAAAAAAGAAGATTTTTATCTGTTCTGAACAATGATTTATCACAATATATCGCGGTAAACTGACATCACAGAGCAACTTTCAGCTTTATCATCAACTTGTATGGCATTATGAGATAAATACATGTAGAATCTCAGATCCTGCTCAAAAAAAATTAAAATAATAAAATAAATGCCTACCTACCGACCCTATTTTTTTAGAGCATGCAATAGGAAACACACCTATTTTTTGTTTGGCCTAACAGAGCACTTGAACTACCCAGCTAGTTTCATCGCAATACCTCACTCCTAACAAAAGTTACTGAGTGGAAAACATTTTTCTATTTTAAGTAACAGTGACCTTGACCTTGATCCCAGTGGCCCCAAATGCAATCCCAATCTTCCTTTTCATATAAGCTACCTATTCTGAAAGTTTCATTGTAAAACCATATTTCTAACAAACGTTTTTGGCGCTGCCCGCCCGCCAAACGACCTATGCCAAACTAATTACCAGGCTTTTCCAATGGAAAACCTGGTTAAAAACAACACATGAATTGGTCAATTATTTTAAAATTACCATAACAAAAACATTTTACCATTAAATGTCACATAGAAGTCTAAGAAAATATAAATTTTAAGACAAAAATAAACAGTCTTCAATTTTTCTTTAAAAGTTACTCTTTTGATATATACAATTCAAGTAAAGATTTAAAAAAAAATAGGTCTGATCTGTTTCCCAAATCAGATTTCGATGCACAATAAATGTGCTATTAAGGCACTTGTTTATGGTATAAGTAACACTTCTCTTATTTATAACAACACTTGGTGTTGGACTGACATCTGCCATGTAAATTCTTGCTCAGTATCCATGGCAACCCCAGAGAGAAGATACGTCACATCACCAGGACGCATGATAACTGACAACGTCTTTTCCGATGAAGACAAAATCATGTTGACGGTTGACAGTGTAAGCGTAACTTGTACAGATACATCACATATGCTAACTGCCTCAAATAACACTCCTAACTTGCCAGATTGTGAAAATATGTACAGATATTGCGTGTCATTTACTTGTATTTCCGTTTTTTTAACAGCTAAATCAGAATAAAGAATGCTCTCTGCTAGAGATAATTCTGCGCTTTTGTTTTTTCCACGTATTTCCTCATTTCCTGAGACTGATACATTTTGCGAGATGTTAAAACGTTGTGTATCACAGACACACATGTTAAGGTCAACGCCCTCATCCAAACACATGGAAAATTTACTGTATGGTGTTATTCTCTCGAAGCTGCCCAAATCAAATGTTCTGTGGTCCCCTCTCTTTTTATTTACTGTGATGAAAAATATTTCCGGACGACTCTGTCCGGTTGTTGTTACATAAAGATCCATCTTGATTGTGCGAGAGAGAGCCTGAAAATGTAGATTAAGAATATCATAAGTTTGGGCAGTTTTCAGTTGTATTTTCAACTGCTAATTGGCCATGAGGCAACCAACTTTGGACGGTTTTTATTTTCAAACTGCCATTTGGCCAGATTGGCACATGAGGCAACTCACTTTGGACAGTTTTATTTTCAACTGTCATTTGGCCAGATTGGCCCATGAGGCAACATACTCTGAAAGTTTTATTTTCAACTGCCATTCGGCCAGATTGGCCCACGAGGCAACAAACTTTGGATGGTTTTATTTTCAAACTGCGACTTGGCCAGAATGACCAGATTGGCCCATGATGCAACATACTTTGACAGTTTTATTTTCAACTGTCATTTGGCCGGATTGGCACATGAGGCAACAAACGTTGACAGTTTTATTTTCAACTGTTATTTGGCCGGATTGGCACATGAGGCAACAAACTTTGACAGTTTTATTTTCAACTCTCATTTGGCCGGATTGGCACATGAGGCAACAAACTTTGACTGTTTTATTTTCAACTGTTATTTGGCCAGACTGGCCCATGAAACATACTCTTGACAGTTTATTTTCAACTGTCATTTGGCCAGATTTGCCCATGAGGCAATATACTTGACAGTTTTATTTTCAACTGCCATTCGGCCAGATTGGGCCATGAGGCAACACACTTTGGACGGTTTTGTTTTCAAATGCCATTTGGGCAGATTGGCCCATGAGACACTATATACTTACATTGTACATAACAATCATATACATTAATATCGTTCAGTGTTGCATTTCTTGCTTCTTGCTGTAAATCTTGTTATTGCAAAGTCTGCCATTCTATAAATGGAGCTGGTGTTTGCTCACCTTTTATAAATGTTCCATACAATTTAAATATTAAAGTAGCTACCCTGCCAACTACAGCCGAATTTTACAAAATATGCACACCTTTTCTAAACCTACTGATGCAAAGGTATATATGTAACTTACATATTTCGAGAATCCAAACCATATATAGAGGATCTTAAACGAGTTCCCATTTCATATAAGATTTATGAAACGAGTTATGAATTATTTTAATTTTAACAAGCCTTTTGGCGAGTTAAAATTAAAAAAAATTCATAACGAGTTTCATAAATCTTATATGGAATGGGAACGAGTTTAAGATCCTTTTTATCACATAACATTGCAATCAAATTAGTAAAAAATAATTCAGATGGACATAGAACCGCCACGACGTCAGACACACTTTAGCGCCAAAAAATATGTGACGTCGTAATTGCATCTCACACATAACTTTGCGTATAAAAGAGTTGGTGTTTTACCTCTTTACAAAATAGCAGTTTATGCCAACTTTTTAACAAACCAACAACAATGTTTTGTATACATGGTATAACGTGTATTATTTTTATAAGCTGTCACAAATAATAAGTTTATGTCTCAGATCTGGGTGAATTTGTAATAAATAAAATAGTTTCAGTTAATAAACTTGCGTAGTGTTACAGGTTTAACTCAACCAATCAAAATCATTCCAGGTTGTACATGTATTACACGTGTGTCATTTTGTTATGTTATTTTGCCGTTATTTAGCGGGATAGCCACTTTAAGACTTTATTCTGTTCACACACAATACACAAAACAAGAAATCCGTGGATTCACATGTCCCGCCTAACGGGAGCTGGACTTAAAAATAAAAAGGTCAATGATGCTTAAATGAAAGTTTGTAAACATTTTAGTAACTAAAAACAATCGAGTTTGCCGTTTGCTGAGATGACATTTAAGTGCATTTGTTTAAAACAAAATGCCATTCTATTAAAAACAAGAGGCCGAAGAGGGCCTGTGGATGCTCTACTGGCTAAAACGTCTCTTATATCAAGGGTTGTCGACATAAAATTCCCATCAGTAGTTTTTTTAAAACATTGCAAAAACAACAGGGATAGGATGGCCTTAGATCGCTCACCTCATAGTCATGGGCAATAAGCCTGCTGTTTCTAGTCTGGCATGGGCATTTTCTATTTTGTCCCACTTTCTTCTATGAATGAAATTTCATAAAAATGTTGGGGGTGGGGTGGGGGGAGGGGGGGTGAGGGTTGTAGAGCATTTTTCAACAAATCAAGGGCCATAACCTGTCGTTACTAACTAGATCTAGCTGGTTTAGAAAGAGTAGCTCCGACAAGAAATTTAAAGTAAAAATGTCAAAGTGCCGTCATAACTCAGCAAACTTGAACAAAAGCGCGGTATGCATAACTAGACATCTTACCGGGGCTTCCTGCCAAGTTTTGTCGAAATCCAACAAGGCGTTTAGGAGGAGAAGCGCCGACAAGAAATTAAAAAATAAATGTCATGGGGCCGTAACTCCATCAAAAATCAACAAACCGGAAAAAAATGCAAAAGGCACAGCAATGCTTCCTGCTAACATGGCGTTAACACCATTAAAAAAAAACATAATAATTAATGAAATAAGAAAATAAAAAAAAATAAAAAAATTTAAAAAATAAAAATAAAAAAATAAATAAAAAAAATATGAATAATTATATATATATAAAAAATATATATCTATTAATAAAAAAAAGAAAAAATACTAATAATTAAAAAAAAAAAAGGCAAAACATCTGGTAAAGTTTGGTAAAGATCAGATGTAAAATGAAAGCCCTATCGTATTAACGAGGCAAAATATAGCATTTTTAACTAAATCAAGGGCCATAACTCCGCTGTTATTGGTCCGATCTGGCTGGTTTTCAAACTTGTGCGAGCTTTTATTGATGTTAACAAACTGGTAAAGTTTGGTTAAGATCGGATGAAAAATGAAGGCCTTTGGCCAGTAGAGCTAAAAATCATCAGCTCCAAAAAGTAGGTCAAGGTCATAGATGAAATCCAGGCATCCAAAAAAAAGATGCACTACCAGGACACAACTATGTCAAAATAGAATATGTTTTCTTCCAAAGATTAAGCTATAAATTAGGTTTAAAACATCTAGTGCATAATAATTGAATTGAATTGAATTGGATTTTATAGTCGCACCAACATCTAAGGTCATATGGCGACTTTCCAGCTTTCACTGGTGGAGGAAGACCCCAGGTGCCCCTCCGGGCAATTTTCCTGCACGGGCGGGCACCTGGGTAGAACCACCGACGTTCCGCAAGCCAGCTGGATAGCTTCCTCACATAAAGATTCCTAGGCCCCTGAGGGATCGAACCTACAGCGGTGAGGGGCAAGTGATTGCAAGTCAGAGACTCTAACCTCTCGGCCACGGACGCCCCCTAGTGCATAATAAAGTGCATAATAAAGTGATGGAAATGTAACAATTAAAGTTATCTGCTCTTTCCTTGGAGGTTCAAGGTCACTTCCACATTTCCTTTGTCACGTTGCCATGTACCACCCAAGATACAACTATAAGCAAAGTTTGAAAGGTCTAGTGCATACAGTTTTTGAAAAAGTGACCTAAACGCAAAAGTTGAACATAAAAATTAGTAAGTTATCTGTCCTTTGCTTGGAAGGTCAAGGTCACTTCCACATTTGCTTTATCACGTTGTGATGTACCACCCATGATACAACTACATGCAAAGTTTGAAAGGTCTCGTGCATACAGTTTGTGAGAAAATGACCTAAATGCAAAACTTAAATGTCGACGCCGCCACCGCCGGAAAAGCAACACCTGTCTCTGTTTTTCTTCAAAAAGGCGAGACAAAAACTGAAAATGAATGGAATGCATTCGAAATGCACAGAAATAAAAAGGAATTTTCACAGGGTATATCCTTATAAACTTAATTAACAACAGACAAAAAGCAACAACAATCGATCATGGTACTCAAAACAAGTGCTTTAAGCATAATGGTGTTAATTTGTGCTTTTTGAGGTACTTTGATTTTTTGCATCTGTTTTTTTTGCGAGTCACCAGTTTTGTAGCAGACACATAATTAAAATCTCCAAGCGCCTACACGACAGAAATGTATACAGCAAACATCATTCTAGTAAATCGCACTCCACTAAAATAAATTTCGGGAGCAGTCTTCCACACACCGACTTAGTAAAGTTCGGTCCTTTACCTATAGGTTTCGAGATATGTTCATGATGTTTAGAGCGCTGGGGGAATATAGCTAAATACGCAAATGCTTGACAATGAATTGCGTTTCATAATATTTTTTTTATGTTATGATATGCATGCTATGGTAATTCTACTGCTTTTTCATCGTTTTAATTGCTTATTTACGCAAATACGCACCTTATCTGGATGGAGCTCTCCGATATAATATTTTACCAATGATCTTAATGTTTTTTAGAATTCTTCATTTATGATATTATGAAGAGATTCATTACGATATTTTTCGACACAGGATTTCTATCAAGAGAGAAAAACCATCTGCATGAACAAATTTGTTTATTTCGATGTATCTGTCACACTTGGGATAGAAATCCTGTATTGAAAACTCACATGGACTTAAATTAAGCAACACATGTGACTGGGTAGACATCTGTTATTCTAAATTTTAAATATTTGTAAGCATATAAGACTTACATCTTTACTACTCTCCTGTATATTCTTGATACTTCCAACTTTCAAACGATAACACCTTCCAAATCCTCCACGAGAGTTACTTCCCTTGTACCTCTGCCTCTGTATTTCGTTGTTTATCTCCCCTACCGCGTGAAGTGCCAGAATATAATGAAACCCGTAGTTCTCCACTGAAGTCCCATACCCCGCACATAAACACAGATTGGGCATTATCCGCGGAACGAGGCTACACGTACGAGATTCAGAAATATCTGACAGAAGTCCATATTTTGTCACATTGAATTGTTTGTTGAAGTTAGATACAGAGCTTAAATGCATAACATTTGAATCACTTTCTTTCTGCGACCCGGTTTGACTCGATTTAGCTTTCGCACTCAGGCTCTCCACAAGGTACGAAAATGTGTAATGTAAGTCTAAAACACTAACCAATCGACGCTGATTTTTAATCAGTGACGCCATTTTGGAATGGCCGATGAACTGTTTAACATTGTCAGGAATGATCATGAAAAGGAACGGTTGATATAACTCAATTCGACCTTCTTGAGACTCACTCATGTATTTGCCATACGCGTTCCCGTGATCGGAAAATACAACCGTCAGCGTATTTTTCAACGTTTTTGTAAACTCTAAATATTCTGCTAAAGCGGAGTCGAAAAACTGAATCCTTTTTCCTGTATCGTCGTGCCCGACGTTTGTCTCTAGGAATGTAAAAAACGGCTGAGAGTTTGAATGCACAGTAGACTGGTACATTTTGAGGTACTCTAATAAATATTCATGATGATGACGCGAATTATAACACACCTGATCTGGTCCATGAAAAGGGTCTGGTACGTTGTTAGCATGCAATATTTTGCAACTTGCAAATGTATTACCAAGGCTGTCAATACTTGCATTTTCCAAGGACGATTTCATTATCTTCCATATTTGGTCTTTGTCATACTCTTTGCTATACACACGAAGATCTTTTGAGATGCCCCATTCCCAAAAAGGGCATAAGTCCTCCAACCAGAGTGTTTTATACCCAAGTTTCTGCAATGGTTTGAGGAGAGCCTCTGTTTTCAGAGCAGCTCGAGGCATTTCTAATACTCCGAATGGCTTCTCAAAAGGGTTTATAGATCCAGAAAACAAAGCCTGTAATGTTTCAAAGGTTCTAGACCTCACAGCTTGCACCATTTCAAAATCCAGCACGGCAGACTCAGCAGAATGAAAGTCGTACGTAGAGTATTTATTCAACAGACTTTCTAATACTTTAACAGATTTCGGCAAAGAACGAAAAAAATGATGTCTTGATACAGAATCTATGAACACGAAATTAAAATTAAAATGATTTCTTTTTTGGGACTCAAGTTTAATGTTCATATTGTTATTTATAACGGGTGGCAGATTAAGTAACTGAGGGTTCGATGAAATGTCTTCCAATTCATAAAATTCATATGCTGGCATGTTTTCTTCAATATTAGCAAAATCCTCTCCGTCAACACAATCTACATAGCAGTACCCAACATTTTCATGAGACATAAGATCTTGAATTGCATGTTCAAGTTTTTCATTGCTGTTCAGTGTAGTCCAGGTGAGTCGGCCGATATCAACATTAATGGTTCCAAGAGCGAAAGTGTCCCTGCTGCTGCACTGTGACATGTTACAAGATGGTTTGAGAGATCCTGCCAAACCCTGAAATGAAAAAGCAAGATATATTTTATCACATTTATATGTGGTTGCTCAAACAGGTCCTATTGTTTGGGGTGCATGTTTTAGCCATTTCCAACATTTACATATCCTCCACCAACGGGCACATTTTACAACAGATGAATTTTACAACAGATGAACACCATTTCTTAACATACTGACGACGAGGCATATATGTAACTTACATATTTTGAGAATCCAAACTATATATAGACACAATATAAATGGCTTTAACCAGCCGGGCTTAACCAAAAACTGGAGCGTCAAATTAATAGGTACCAACTCATAATTCATTTTACGCTTATTCAATTGTGTATTTTAAGATCCTGTGAATAAAACCTATACTTTTAATCAGCACAAATACATTAATATATCATGACCTAAACACATGGATAGAGTTTTGATAAACAGTTTTGTAGTGTAATTTTTCCGTAATTGGCAGGTTATTTTCCTTAAAAATATTCTGCTCTATCAAACATAAGAAAAATATTTTTTCTTTTAGATTTTCTATCAAAAGATTTTACTGTGTTGGATAAACTAATTTAAGACAACCTGAAAGTTTAATCACCAAGTGCTAAAGTTTTCAAACAGAGTATTTTCAATGCAAAATTCTGCTCCATCAAACATAAGAAAAATATTTATTTTTTAGATTTTCTATCAAAAGATTGGTTAACTGTGTTGGATAAACTTATTTAAAACATCCTGAAAGTTTAATCAAGTTAATCGAGATTTTCTAATTTCTATTTGGCTATAAAACATTGTTTCTTTACCGATTTTCAAAACAAAGGTATTTTTAATTAACCTTAAAAATTACACCTTAAAGTAACTAACCCGCCAAATAACGGCAAAATTACACTACAAAATCTTTTACCAAAACTTTCCAGGTGTTCAAGTCATATAATAATGTATATGTGCCGATAAAATGTGAAGATTTATTTATGTTTTTTACGGTTTCTTAAGTACAGTGATTGCATCTATGCGTAAAATAATTATGAGATTGGTAACTCTTATTTCGACGCTCCCTTTTAGGGATTTGGCCTGCCTGGTTAAAGCCGTTTACAGTGTGTCTACAGAGTTTGGATTCTCAAAATATGTAAGTTATATAGAGGATCTTACATGAGTACTCATTCATTATTGAATTTATTAAACGAGTTGGCAAAATGATATAATGCGCGGCTCTTGCCAAGCATTATATCATTTTTGCTTACGAGTTTCAATAATGAATGAGAACGAATGTTAGATTCTATTTATCACAGTTTATTGCATTTTGCCTGTTGCTTTAACACACGAAACCGACATAAACCGTGGGAATTGGATCATAGTCATTATCAATCTTTTTTGACAGTGCATACTAGGCTTATTTGCATACTAATATAACTAGTGTTATATCGAAAATATAGAATGGTGTTACTCCACTCCCACACCATAAAATATTTGATTAAACTTTCAGGGTGTCTTAAATTAGTTCATCCACACAATAAAACCATCTTTTGATGGAGCAGAATTTTGCATTCATTTGACAATACTCTGTTTGAAAATACTCTATCAAAATCAACCTTCGCATGTGATTTTTTTAAATTTTATTTCAAAGCCGACTTTATAAAGCAAGGGATTTTTATTTACCTCTAAAAAGGTCTGTTTTGCTGATATAATTTATTACATGCTTTTACTTGCGTGCATTCAAATACTGGTAAACAATTTCCAGTAATTTTACACATAAATAGGTCATCATGGTGATAATGATAATGAAAATGAAATAGTCAGTTATTAAAAGTTTTGGTAAAAATATACATATTATGTTATAAACTGAGGGACACACGCCAATATTGAACCTTTTATCAAACATCAAAATTAGCTACTCAATTTATTAATTCAGTGGCATTTTGAATTTAAACCTGCTAAAACAAGAGGTCAATCACCTTGAAGCTCTATTTTTAAGCGTGGCGGCCATCTTGAATTTCCGGCCGACCTGAAATTTTGCTAGGATCAATTAGACATCAAGAGCAACATTCCTGTGAAGTTTCATGAAAATCTGTCAAGTAGTTTCAGAGGAGTAGTCGTTACAAGTTTTCATTATATAACTCTATGTAAACAAAGATGGCCACTGGCAGCCATGTTTAACATTGAATCAAAATAATGTTTGATTCTGATAACCACCATGTCATGCTGATCATTTTACAAAAAGTCCCATATCAATATCACTTATAGTTTTCAAGATGTAGTCGCTACAAACTTCTTTTTTAAAAATCTATTTTTAGCTGTGGCGGCCATCTTTAATTTCTGGCCGATCTGAAATTTTGCTAGGATCAATTAGACATTAAGAGCAACATTCCTGTAAAGTGTCATGAAAATCCGCCAAGTAGTTTCAAAGGAGTAGTCGCTACAAGTTTTTACTATATAACTCTATGTAAACAAAGATGGCCGCTGGCAGCAATGTTTAATGTTCAATCAAATCAATTTTTGACAAGGACCAACATCATGTCATGCTGATCATTTTAGAAAAAGTCCCATATCAATATCACTTATAGTTTTCAAGAAGAAGTCTCTACAAACTTGTATTTTGAAAATTTATTTTTAGTCGTGGCGGCCATCTTGAATTTCCGGCCGACCTAAAATTTTGCTAGGATTAATTAGACATCAAAAGCAACATTCCTGTGAAGTTTCATGAAAATCCGTCAAGTAGTTTCAGAGGAGTAGTCGCTACAAGTTTTCATTATATAAATCTATGTAAACAAAGATGGCCGCTGGCAGCCATGTTTAACGTTGAATCAAAACGATTTTTGACAAGGACCAACATCATGTCATGCTGATCATTTTAGAAAAAGTCCCATATCAATATCACTTATAGTTTTCAAGACGTAGTCGCTACAAACTTGTTTTTTAACAAGAGGTCAATGACCTTGAAGCTCTACTGATTGATTTTGATTTCAGGTAGTAGTCGCTACGGACTTGTTTTTTGAAAATCTATTTTTAACTGTGGCGGCCATCTTGAATTTCCGGCCGACCTGAAATTTTGCTAGGATCAATTAGACATTAAGAGCAACATTCCTGTGAAGTTTCATGAAAATCCGTCAGGTAGTTTTAGAGGAGTAGTCGCTACAAGTTTTCATTATATAACTCTATGTTAACAAAGATGGCCGCTGGCAGCCATGTTTAACGTCAAATCAAAACGATTTTCGACAAGGACCAACATCATGTCATACTTATCATTTTACAAAAAGTCCCATATCAATATCTCTTATTGTTTTGAAGAAGTAGTCGCTACAAACTTATTTATTTTAAATCTATTTTTAGCTGTGGCGGCCATCTTGAATTTCCGGCCGACTAGAAATTTTTCTAGGATCAACTAGACATCAAGAGCAACATTCCTGTGAAGTTTCATGAACATCCGTCAAGTAGTTTCAGAGGAGTAGTCGCTACAAGTTTTTACTGTATAAATCTATGTAACCAAAGATGGCCACTGGCAGCCATGTTTAACATCGAATCAAAATAATTTTATCCACAAGGATCAACACCATGTCATGCTGATCATTTTAGGAAAAGTCCCATATCAATATCACTTATAGTTTTCAAAAAGTAGTCACTACAAACTTGTTTTTTAAAAATCTATTTTTAGCTGTGACGACCATCTTGAATTTCCGGCCGACCTGAATTTTTTCTAGGATCAATTAGACATCAAGAGCAACATTCCTGTAAAGTTTTATGACAATCCGCCAAGTAGTTTCAGAGGAGTAGTCGCTACAAGTTTTTACTATAAAACTCTATGTAAACAAAGATGGCCACTGGCAGCCATGTTTAACGTTGAATCAAAACGATTTTTGACAAGGATCAACATCATGTCATGCTGATCATTTTAGAAAAAGTCCCATATCAATATCACTTATAGTTTTCAAGAAGTAGTTGCTACAAACTTGTATTTTAAAACTCTATTTTTAGCTTTGGAGGCCATCTTGGATTTCACATCAACATGAATTTTTGCTAGGATCAACTAGACTTTATGGGCAACATTTCTGTAAAGTTTCATGAATATCCATCCAGTAGTTTCAGAGGAGTTGTCGCTACAAATAAAAGTTTACGGACAGACGGACGACGGACGCCGCACCACGGCATAAGCTCTGCTGATCTCTAAACCTATTTTTTGATTTGGTGGCCATCTTGGATTTCACATCAACATGAATTTTTTCTAAGATCAACTAGACTTCATGGGCAACATTTCTGTAAAGTTTCTTGAAAATCCATTCAGTAGTTTCAGAGGAGTTGTCGCTACAAAAAAAAAGTTAACGGACAGACAGACGACGGACGCCGCACCACGGCATAAGCTCTGCTGATCTCTGCTGATCTCTGCTAAAAATTGGGTTTTCCATTTTCATCGTTATTTTACCAAATGTTGAAATATATTATTGCTGCAATATTATCAAAAGTCAGTAATATACCAAAACAAATTGCTTTATACCATTCTTATAATTAATATTAATGATTGAAAAAATGCATGTTACGTAGAAAAACTAACGGGACCCCGCAAGATAGCCATGTGCCCCTTTAATGAACATGTTTAACTGATATAATGAACATGTTAACTGATATACTGCAATAATAAGTACATGTATGTATGTGGTTGCTCATACAGGTCCTATGTCACTTCCTTTTATTTACTGAATTTTACATATATAATAAATGCATGAATAAGTATTATATTATTTTGGATTGAACATCGGGTTAATTTTTCCCATAAGTAGGAGTGCTGGCGTGGCGCAGTCGTTAGCGCGGCGGATTTGTAACTGGAGGCCACGGGTTTAATCCTCCGTGGTGTCACTGAGTTTCGTCGGTGTGTTCTTAGGTAAGACACTTTACTTTAGCCTCGTCCGTCGGATGGGGATGTAAACCGGGCGGTCCCGTGTATCATTCCATCCTCCGAGCACGTTAAAGAACCATAGGAATCTATTTGATAATAAGATTAGGGCACGGTTCCTGGATTCCTATGTATCTTTCCCCTCTCTCTTGGGCGGCTCTATATAACCTATACTGTGTTGATGAGCCGTTAAACAACATTCAATTTAATTCCCATAAGTAGAATTAAGTAATCAACTGGTCAATCAAAGGGAAGTAAATGTTGATTTTTTAATATAACAATACTATCATTGTTATGTCCCTTGGCATGTAGTGAAACTATTTGTTCTCACAAATAAAATCAGTATTCACCAGTCACCACAATATATATGTATGTATGTATGCATGTATAAGGTTCAACGTTGCTTGTAACAATCTTTCTGTCATATCGCATCAGTGTCTACTTGCCGCAGTAAGCTCAGTGCTATTATGCTAAACTTTACCGTGCTGCCAACACAGACATGTACACGACATGACACACCATCCATCATATTATTCTGACCGCGGGCTGACTAGTCCTAGCACCACCCTTTATATGCTGGACGTCAAGCAAGGGAGCAACTAGTATCCTTTTTATGAAGTCTTTGAAATGACGTGCCAGGTCCAGAACCCACGACCTCCTGCATTGCATGGTCCCGCCTCAATTCAATTATTAGCAGGATTTTATAATGGATATTATGACAATAAAACGTCTTTAAAAACATTTTTTACTGAAAAAATGCGACAACCTGTATAAAATTACCTATTAAATGTTTTAATTTTACAAATGCAAACTTTTAAGCCTAAATTAAGGTTTTATTTCATGCCCCAGCCAATCCTGTTTTTGCTTCCATGAGAAGAGGTTGGATGGGGTATGAAAGTTAATACTCGGACCACGTAATGTTGCGCAGCAGAAGCTCTACCACTAATCCTTTACTGTGAGTAAGTCTCATTGTGATACTGTACGCTACATATTAATCTTTACAAATGTTTTGTGGTAAAAATCAAATTGCATTTTCTCGGAATTATATGGGTTATTGAGTTCATTGTGACAATCTTGATTTATTAAAAACTTGCTGCTCCCCGTTAGTTTTTCTACATTATAAATTGCATTTGATCAATCATTGATATTATTTATAAGAAGATATATTGCCTCCTTGATCTCCGAAAATGTTAAAAATACTAGATTATTGAAAACAACAAGGCTCAGTGGTCCATTGTTCGATGTCCTATGGAGAAGACCGAAGCAACATCTGACGTCATCACACGAAACATACAACATTACCATATGACAACACTGTATATATATTTGTATCTTAGCTCTAATGGTTTTTCTTTGTTCTTGCTTATGATATAATGTTCATAAACTTGAAGGTCTGACCCTAAACCGTGCCATACCTGTCGGTATATTTCAGCTTTGGCAGTTATACCATGGTCTACCCAATTTACATACAACAACGTTAAGTTGTCATGAAGAAAAAAATGAGCATTTAACCAATATAATGACCTTCAGTGTGACCTTGACCTTTATATTTTAGTATGGTCATGTCGACATTGTCATGATGAGTATATATTGAAAGTTTGATGAAAAAATATCAAGAAATGATAATGTTTTCGTGATGGACTGACGGACGACAAAGTGATCCCTATGTATCACATTTTTCTTCAAAAAGGCAACACAAAAACAGATGTCTCCCCAACTGGGGAAAGGTCCAAAAATCATTCAACTGGAATATGCGCAACTAAGCTTGGTAATGATCATCTCTACCAAGTTGTCGTTGAAATCCGGCCAGGGGTTATGGAGAACTAGTCCTGGACAAAGTTTGTGTAAACTTTATTAAAAACTTTAAAAGGCCATAACTCGGCCAAATATCATTCAACCTGAACATGACAAAGATATGCGCAACAAGGCTTGGTACTGAACATCCTTGCTAAGTTTCCGTGAATTGCCAGGGGTTCAGGAGAACTAGTCCGGACAAAGTTTGTGTATAAGGGGACTTAACTCCACCAAAAATCATTCAACAGGAACTCGATGATAACATACACAACTAGGCTTGGTACTGATCATCCCTGAAAAGTTTCGTTTAAATCTGGCCAGGAGTTCAGGAGAATAAGTCCGTACAAAGTTTGTTTATTACAACTCATTCAACCAGAACACAGTGATGATATGCACAACCATGCTAGATACTGATCAACATTGCAAAGTTTCGTTGAAATCTGGCCAGGGATTCAGGAGAACTAGTCCAGACAAAGTCTGTAACATACAGATGACAGGCTATAGACAGCACAAAAACAGTATGTTTCCCCATCGACTTTGTGTGGGGCGACCTAAGTATGCGACATTTTTGGAGTTATTTGTTATGAGATAAATAGAATCCCATATTCTTGTATATTTAATATTGAATGTATTAAACTTGTAGGATAAAACTGATATCCAACTTGTTTAATAAATTCAATATGAAACAGGCACTCATGTAAGATCCTCTATACATTAGTGTTTAACTTTCTCTGGGACAACAGTATAAATGTAATACGACAATAACTATACCGTCATGCGACAGAACTCTCTAGATGGCTGGTGTTTACAAGCTGCCTCTACATTGTTAGTTGAAGGGCTCCCAAATAGATACCTTGCCAAACGACAAGAACTTTTGAGGGGCGGAGACCTCACACATGCTGGTTCATCATCAAGTTGCAACCTGATGTTATTCTGTAAATAAAATGTTAATGAATATTGTTAGATATATAATGTTACTTTGACTTTGACTACCTAAAGTAAAAAAAATATATAAATGTGTCCATGGGACACGGCTGCCCCCAATGAAAACAATCAACGAAAAACGTAAAATTTGACGAAAAAAGGGCCGTATCTCAGGTAATACAAGGACGATTTTGACGCTGAATCGATATGCAAATCTTAACATCATAGGTAAGCATCCTGTGAAGTTTCAAAACAATCGGTTGAAAACTGAGGGAGGAGATAGTCACACAAACTATTAAAAAGTAAAATTTGACAAAAAAAGCCCATAACTCGGGTAATACAAGGTCGGTTATCACGTGGAATCGATATGCTCATCTTGGGTAAGGTTCCAAATCAATACCACTTATGGTTTTTGAGAAGTAGTCGCCACAAACTTGTATTGTTAAAATCTATTTTTTAGCCGTGGCAGCCATCTTGTATTTCCGGTCGACCTTTATGCTACGATCAATTAGACATCAACAGCAAGATTCCTGTGAAGTTTCGTGAAAATCCGTCCAGTAGTTTCAGAGGAGTAGTCGCTACAAATCGGCTGCTGTCAACCACATTTAACGTCAAATCAAACTGATTTTCGACAACGACCAACATCATGTCATGCTGATCATTTTAGAAAAAAGTCCCATATCAATATCGCTTATATATAGACCTATTTCTAGACCTATTACTATAGAAGAGCTCTCATTAAAAGTTGAGCAGCATTTTTTAGTAAAAGTGGTATGTTGTTGTATTTGTATTAATTTGGGTATGCTGAGTTTGATTAAGGTGGATACCAGGCTGAATTTTCACAGGAAATGCAATTTTGGGACATTTTATCATCTTTTGATATTTTTACTGGGAGTTTTTGGAATAATTTTTTTAATACATATTTTACATCAATTACTAATTGTCTCATATTTTGTAACTTGATATATTGCTTTGTTATAGGAATATTTTTTCAAGCTGAATGTTGACAGGAAAGGCAACTTTTTGGACATTTCATAGTTTTTTTGATGATTTTCCTGAGATTTCTTTTTAATACATGTATATTAAAATTGTTTACATCAATTATCAGTTTTCTCTACATATTTTGACTCCAAATAAAGTGTCTTTTCACAGGAATACTACTCCTTTTTTGTTTACCTAAAGTGGAATTGTTTTACCGGTATATTTATTTAATAATTATTTTTGGATTGCTTACTTAAACAATATGAATCACATGTTATCATTTGATTTTCAACTTGTAAGTGCCGATTCTTAAGGATGGCAGGAGCTATACAGTACTGATTCTAGCCAGGCAAAAATGGGTTGTCTGCTCTACCACAATTTGAAAAAAATAAAAATAATAACATCGACTGCTTAAAAAATGTGATGAAAATGATGTAAAACACCATTCAATCAAACTCTTTCTACAGATGTACCTAACGTCTCGTCATGTTTCATGTTTCATGTTTCTAAGCTGTATTAATATGGATTTGTGGCATTTTCAGCGAGGGATCCTAGTGTTGTTTTTTATATGTACAATACATATAGTTGCAGATAAAGAGCTTAACAACATCAATGTTGGCTGCAGGCCATTGCTACTATGTGTCCATCCTATGTTCACTGGCACTGGTAGCTCTGGTTTAGCACAGCCAGTCTGTTTCCGTATAATGACAGATTAAATGATCTGGCACAATATACCTTCATAATGTACCTAACGAAATAATGGCAACATATTCCATTCTGCAGACACAATTCTCTGCAGTCTTGATTGTGTTTTCTGTATGGTCTCCCTCCTTAAGTCATTAAGTAGGTTATGGTGCTCTTGAATTACCTTCCCTGGTACCTGCTTGATGCAAAGGAAGTGGTGTCAATGGGTATATACATGAAATGGCAAAAGGCCATCGCTGTTCCCATTGGTACTAGGTAGTAGAACACGGCTTTAGTTGGAATATACTGTAGTGCCTTTTCTTCGACTTGCCTTTTAAAAGCCACCATTGCTGACAGTGTACATGCGGAAAATGATAAACTTGTAGCAGGAAGAGCAATGTATATCAAGATCCTCATTTGACGATCGCACAGAAGTAAAATCATGTGTACATAGTGATGACCGTGTTTCAAATTTGTCTGTGAGGTCATCTCCTTATTGTCTATCGCTTGAAAAATCAATTTCTCAGACCAAAACGGTACAAGATCTGCCTCGAAGGATCAAAGCAACCTTCTGCCTCTGCTGGTGGCTCCATCAGTGTATATTAAAACATGGTGATCATAGTCCAATAAGCAAGTTAGCCTTTATTTTCACTTGTTATGGGACTGGAGCCAGTGAAAATAGAATGAACACGTGGTGACAATAGTCTTTAGCCAATCATGATGTATTTAAGCCCTATACCTGCAACTAGCTGTACTGAACTTATTTCTTGCAAAAAAAAGAAAAACATTGTAGGACCCTTCACTGAAGATGGCTCAAATCCAATTATCCAGTTAAAAAATCACAGCAATGTGTGCTTTCAAGAGCATGATGGACTTGTATGAATACAGCATAAATAAGAACAAAGTGGTCACACAACAGACACTTAATTCCTATGTAAGTATGAAACAGGTTCAGTCATTAAGTATAAAGACTAAGCATAATTAATGTGGACTATATAGTTTTATAAAATATTCCATACATTCCCAGTTAAATTATCAAAAAAAATGCCTTTCCTGTCAAAATTCAGCTTGAAATATTATATGATTGATGTAAAATGTTTATTCTAAAAATATATCCAAAAATGTCCAGAAAATTATCAAAAGATGATAAAATATCCCCAATAATGCCAAAATTCAGCTTCAAATATTATTTCTATGACAAGTCAATGTCTATATAATGAAGTCAAAATATGTAGAGAAAATTGATAACTTGTGTAAAATGTTTTATTTTATGTGTTTTTCCCAGAAACCCCCAGTAAAATTTAATATCAAAAGGGAATGGAATGTCCCAAAAAATGTTTTTCCTGTCAAAATTCAGCTAGAAATATTATTCCTATGACAAATTAATGTATATGAAGTCAAAATAATTAGAGAAAATTGATAACTGATGAAAAATTATCAAAAAACAATGAAATGTCCCCAAAATTGCCGCCTTTCCTGTCAAAATTCAGCTTGAAATATTATTCCTATGATAAGTCAACCATGTGTATCAAAGTCACTATGAAGTCAAAATATGTAGAGAAAATTGATGACTGGTGTAAAATGTTTATTTTAAAAAAATATTCCAAAAATTCCCACTAAAATCATCAAAAACATGATAAAATATCCCAAAAATTGCATTTCCCGTTAAAATTCAGCTTGAAATATTATTTCCATGAAAAGTCAATGTATGTGAAGTCAAAATATGTAGAGAAAATTGAGAACATGCGTAAAATGTTTATTTTAAAACAATATTCCAAAAATTCCAGTAAAATTATCAAAAAACAATGAAATGTCCAAAAATTGCCTTTCCTGTCAAATTTCAGCTTGGTAGCCACCATTATCGAACTCAGCATACCCAAATTAATATAAAAACACCAAGATACCACTTTTACTAAAAAGTGCTGCTAACATTCACAAATTCAACAAATGGGCCCAGTCTAATAGTTCTGAAGTAGTCGCTACAAACTTGTTTTTTAAAACTCTATTTTTAGCTTTGGCAGACGTATTTGATATCACATCAACGTGAATTTTTGATAGGATCAACTATAGACATTATGGGCAACATTCTTGTAAAGTTTCATGAAAATCCCTCCAGTAGTTTCAGCAGAGAGGTGGCTACAAAAGAGTTTACGGACAGACGCTGCACCACGGCATAAGCTCTTTGATCGGCAGAGCTAAAATTGCATATAATTTCAGTATTCACATTCATTTGCAGCATTAATCATGTTTCGAAATGCATCCATCTTTCTTCTTGCATAAACAGATCACATATCATTCATTTTTCTTTCACTGTATAGATCATGAATTGGCTCAATCGTGTTCAGTCTTGATTCATTCTGCAATCATTCTGGGGTACTTGATTAGGGCCTGTAATTAATTTGGTGTGAGAGATTATGCAATCTTAACACGTGCATGAATTCCAGACAAAATATAATATTAATAATATTAAATATTACTTTTTAAAATTTAACCTTTAAATGTGGAATGTCACAGCTGATTTGTTCATCCTTCCACTCCTTCTCCATGATCTCCCTGAGGAGGTTCTTTCCTTCAGTCTTTGATATGCTCCTGTCATCACCCTTATGATTCTTCTGAGAATGACCATCTTGTCTGAAAAAGCCGATGACATCAAGTCTCAAGAGTAGAAGGCCAACAAAGCCTGCTGCTATCAACTTTAATGCCAGTTGCTTCTTCTTTCGCTTCCTCATTGTTCTAGTGTCCACAGTCATTCACCTTCAAGTACACAGTCAAACAATATGTATGTTATCAACATTACCAACACATATATCTATTAGTTCAAATGGACACGTGGCAATCTTGATTTTTGTAAGACTCATTCGGTTAACTTGCATATGTGTAAATGTCTAAAACACAGTATTTGGTTCTATCGCACTAATTGCACGTTATAACCCTCTTGCAGTCATACTTTTACTAATTGGTTGCAAATTTATGATTTAAAACATGTGAGAATACGTGCCCTAACTGTACTTGAAGTTTCAGAGGAAGGGAAGTAAACATTTTTTGTCAGGATCCAACAAAAAATATACCACAAAAATGGAAACTGTTGGGTGTTACGCAGTTTCATTTGAAAATTCTCAGTTTTCAGCTGTGTATTAGTCTATTTTATGACAAACAAATCTTCAAAATCCTACTTGCTTAACGGGTCCCAATTTATGTGGGACAGTCCCAATGTTTCAACCTTTTTTTGCTGTCTCTATTTCAGATACATATCGCAATACAGTTAGAATGAATGAATGGTGTTTTACGGCACGTCGACACATAAATAGGTCATATTGTGCGCAAAAACTGACAAAAGATGATGAAATGAAGGATTAATTAAAAATTAATGTAAATATATAAAGATAAAACTACTAACAAGTAAGGGATGAAATGGTAGTAATAAAAATTATATACGCAAACCAACAAATGCCCGAAAACGGGTACATAAAGAGGTAAATTTATACAAGAATATATTATAATGATTTATATAGTCTGACTTCCTTCAGGAAATCTAAAACTAGACTAAAATCTACAGTATTAAATAACTCGGTCGTAGTATTGACATTGTAGTACCTTTGACGCATAGGATCAAAGTCCACACATTCCAGCAATATGTGTTTGACCGTTAATGGTGCAATGCAGGGTATACATTCTGGTTATTGCTCACCTTGTAATAAATATGAATGAGTATAACGTGTATGCCCTATCCTGCACTGCAATACAGTTAGTATCACAATATATTGTAATACAATATTTCCAATGATACCCATCCTACCAACCAGTATACAGTTGATGCACCAATGATTTTGGAATTGTAAACTGTGGTTTAAACAAGAGGAATGTTGTATGATATGGTAAGAAATGGAATTCTCATAAACTGTCATCATATTGGTGTTATCTCTGTAGCATTGGAACTAGCTCTCTCAGGCACTGGAGCTATCTCTTTTAAAACACTGTGCATTTCTCACCGGGAAACGTTCTCCATTATATTCTTTTGTCAACAGGCAATATAAGGACAAAACTGGTTGATATTTGATGTGTTCATATCAATATGAAGCATAAAACTAGGCAAAAATATGTGAAAATACTGCAACATTTGAAAGTGCTTAACTTTTCTGGCTTCAAAGTAGGCATCTTTAGAGAAAGGTTTTGAGCCATGTGCAAAGCTTAAATATAACTACACGGAAATGCATTCCCTGATTTTTCAAGGCAAATAACAAAGAAATAGTAAGTCATACCAACTAGTGATGTGATCATCGGTTACTTAGGCATTCAATTATGATGATCGATTATGGAAGTCTATAATCGATCATCGGTAAAATGTTAAAATGGACGTTATGAATTACACATGTGAAAATGAGCATAAACAAATACCGGTAAGCACATTTTTATCAGGATTGATTGCTTACATCCAACCGATTGAAAACCATGATCAATTTTAAATTTCAACGTATTCTTAATTTTGAGAGCATCATCAAAAAAACTGACCCATCAGTGACCAGAAATAAGATATACCAATACATTCTGGTAGGTGATAAACTCGGTCTTTATCCTTGATGTTCAACCAAGTTTACTGTTAAAATTAAGGTATCTACAGTCTGATTCTTTTAAAACCCTGCATATTTCATGCACATTCATGCAAATTGATTCAATATATGAATCTTTTAAAATCAAAACCCTGAAAATTATCGTCTTTCTACTCTGCCAAAGATTTTTATTTTACTATAGAACCTAAGGATAACAAGAGTTGCGCGCAACATGATGTCTCGCCTAAAGAAATATGTCCATCATACATGTTTCAAGCGACCTTCATCTTGACAAAATTGAGGGTTTATAGCAATTGTTAACAAAGTCAAGCAAGACTGGTAGCATTCATAGTTTTCAATAAATGAAGCTAAATGCAAATATTATTGGATGGACAAGCATATTTTGATTTTGCAATTCTGCCCCTATGGTAGTTAATTGAATATTAAAATAAAATGCCTTAAATTTTGAATGTAGATAGTTATGCATGCAATACAATTCCTGGATTAAAATAACACAAAAGTTCATCATTTATAAAGGTCCTGCATTATTATCAGGAGTGAAACATTTAAAACTGAATGTGACATCATCATTACGGTAATTGATTAGTCAAAGTCTATAATGAACATTATGCAAAGTGCATGCCGGTACTCTATGGACTTAAAGATTGTTTTAAATTATTATTTTTGTTACAGTGTATTATAGGAAACTGTTAATGTTCCATCTATATTTATGAACTACTTCACCCTAAAATTGATAATTTTATACTTTATTATGTTTTAAATTAGGCCCCAAAGCCTGATGTACTCGAGTTCCCTTTAATACCTAATAGCTGTCTGCAGAAACTACACATTGGACTTGATGTAAAATTTAAGTAATTTGCCAATTTGTATTGTTTCAGGAACTGACATGTTAATTAATCTGAATGTATCATGTTTTATCAAGAAATGTCAACTGATATTAAAATTATTGTAATTCTGTAGCTGGTTTTAGCATGGCAGTATGTTACAATGGTAATGGCAAATTGTATATATTCATTCATTTCATTATCTTAAAGGGACATATGGCAATCTTGAAGTGTTAATGAAGCATTGCAATTATTGTTTCGATTTATATATCCAGTATCATATTTTTAAACCTAGTTACTTGCATATAAATAAATTAAGTTTTCAATGTTTCTCACTGATTTTACCATAAGGCCAAATAAAATAATAGGTGTGTTTCCGGTTACCCGACCTACCCTAGAAATTCCAGCCGACCCTATGGTTTTTATTGCATTCCAAATTTTTTTTTAAAAAATTCAAGCCGTCCCCCGTCCGTAATGGATTCCGGAATATACCGTCTCCCTGTCAGGCAGGCGCTTGATTGAGCTGATAGATATCAGGGTTCTCAATAGACGCGTACACACGCGTTTTGACGCATGGAAATTCAATTTGACCCAATTCTGACGCAGCTAATTTACCACCTGTGCCTTTTTATGACGCGCATGTATTTGCTTCCAAGCATCAATCCAATACACATGTACCTATTTTTGATAGCCCAAACATCAATAATGAGCACGCGCTGCATAACAGTGATTGACACCTTGACTGACGACCTTGATCGCCTCTCGACCAATCAAATTCGCTGCTGTCACAGCTTGTGGCACAGAGGCGGAAAAAACCTGTCTTATAAATGGTATCACTGTGTAATCGAATCGCTGCTATTGTGTTAATAATTTAACGATTATCTTTGAAGTTTATGATGCTTTTTGCGGGTGAAGACTATTGTGACCTCATTGGATTAACTGTTTAATTGATTGCTACCGGCTTCTGATTGATTACCGGTTAATTAGACCGAACTGAAATAAAACAAATGCTAGCGTTCAAACATGTGAAAAATATAAAAATCAGCAAAAATAAAATTGGCTTTGTGTTTGTTTACGTTGTTTTTTATTTGTGTTTGTTGTTTATTAATTTTGTTTTACGCACGTTTTAAAGAACAAAGAAATATAATTATAATTTGAATATTTATAAATCGGCAAAATGTACAAAAACAGCGCATATTTTAACCTGGGCTATCGTTCAGTCAAAACTTACCGGACCTTATGCATTGTCATATTTAGTGTTGACATACTATTTTTGTGCTGTCGAGTAACGGACTATTAATTTATGTATGTTCAAAATTTATGTATGTTCAATACACAAATGGCGCAAAGAAGTATATTTGCATTCATGTCATCACAGTCTACGAAACGGCCTGTGTGTTGGGGATGGACTGTCTTCGGTAGTCTCATTTATTTGATGTCTTAGGGTGCCTTTTTTTTTTTTTACATACGGACGTTTATAGCCTTTCAATCTTTGACATACATGTAATGAAAAAGTTCAAATGCATATCCTTGCACACCTTTCTTGGCAATAAAATATTTACAGAATTCACAAAAATTAAAGTTATTAAAGGATGTTTTATAAAACGGCGCTTCGATTTGTTTGATTTATATTTGACCTTTGACAATTCAATGTAATGTAATATACATAGTGATATAGAACATGTGTAATATACATAGTGATATAGAACACAAGACGAGGCAAGAATTGTCCGGCGACAGTTTCAGCACCATTTATTAAGGTTATACAAAATATGTCACAAAGTAGGTGATATTAAAGAGTGTGAACTTGCTCTATATCACGAGGGGGCCGTCCGTGGCCGAGTGGTTAACGTCTCTGACTTGAAATCGCTTGCCCCTCACCGCTGTAGGTTCGATCCCTCAGGGGCCTAGGAATCTTTATGTGAGGAAGCTATCCAGCTGGCTTGCGGAACGTCGGTGGTTCTACCCAGGTGCCCGCCCGTGCACGAAAATTGCCCGGAGGGGCACCTGGGGTCTTCCTCCACCAGTGGAAGCTGGAAAGCCCCCATATGACCTTAGCTGTTGGTGCGACTATAAAATCCAATTCAATCAATCTATATCACGACGTCGAGGAGCTTTATTGTCGGACAAAAATAAAATAAAATCCCTACCTACCCTACTAAATTGGCAATAAAAAGTAAAACCAAAAAAAAAAGGTTTCACCTACCTACCTACCCTATCTTTTTTTTCAATGTAACAGGAAACACACCTATTATTTTATTTGGCCTAAGTTGAACAAAATTTACTTAATATTTATTTTAGTGTAATTAATATTAATGATTGAACAAATACAAGTTATGCAGAAAAACTAGTGTGACCTTGTGATTTTAAAACGTTCAGATTGTCATGTGTACCTTTAAGAGAATTTATAATTACTGGAGTATCAAATTACCCAGCTGCAAACAATAAATTAAGCCCCAGTGATTGCTGGCTGTATACTGTAATTGCTTCAATTACCACTTATCAGGGAAAATAATTAATGTAATACTGTTCTATACTGCTATGAAAGACGCATTTTTAATACTGCTATGAAAGACGCATTTTTACTCAATTGTTATTAATTCTTAAACTTCCATAAATAGTAGCAATAACTGTTGCTTTTATCAAAGTTCCTGTCAAACCTTATAAAACTCACATAAAAATTGGAATGTGTATGCATTTAAAATAGAAGAAAGCTATACAGATTATGGCTGGACAAGAACAATGAGTTTATGGCTGGACAAGAACAATGTCCAGTGAGTATATATATGAGCTTTTGAACACTGTACATTGCTGCAATGCTGAGAAAACAATGTGAAATTTGGAGAATATACACTTATTAAAGTGACCCTGACCTTGACCAAGGGGCAGTTGGAGGGCTGGAAGTCGCTTGGCTGGACAAGAATAATGTCCAGTGAGTTTATATATGAGATTTTGAACACTGTACATTGCTGCAGTGCTGCGAAAACAATGTGAAATTTGGAGAATATACATTTATTAAAGTGACCCTGACCTTGACCAAGGGTCAGTTGGAGAGCTGGAAGTCGCTGAAACAAGAAGAACAGTGACCATTTTTTCAAAAGGCGAGACAAAAACTTGAGTAATACAAATTTTATCACTTACTGATAATAAAATCTCAACATCTCTGCAATGGAAAATTATGAAGTGCCCATCAATAATACCAACCTTATTTTTGGAGTGGAACTTGCTCGGTAGTGGCGTTGGGAGCACTTTAACATATACGTCCAAAAGGAGGTTATAAGCTCCACTGATTACCAGCTGTGATTTTGCCGTAGTAAGAAACTGCGAAAGTGCGTTTGAAAAACCCTGGGACATGTGTCAGGTGACCCCACCGGGAGTTAACCTCTGACTTCTGGGATGACAGTCAAGTATGCTAACCACTCGGCCACTGCAGCTCCTCTATATATATGGTGCAATAACATTGGTTTACCACTGTATAGGGTGGATTTGTGGGATATGTGGGGGATTAGGGGGAAATGGATTTGGGTGTTTTTTTTGTGACACCCGAAACTATGCCATTTGGATTGAATGTATGGCTCTTGTAAATCTCCGTATTAACATTTGATTAAATTAACATTTGATTAAAATTAAATACCCCAAAACGTCAGTTACATCAGAAACATGAGCCTTAAACAGTCTTCCATCATATTTTGACGTAAAAATGTAGCCATATGCCCAAGCCTGGTTCTAATGTCATTCAGCGAAACGCATTGGAAAATTCAATTAGGTTGCTAGAAAATTGATGAAAAGGGTTTAGAAAGCTGTGGTCAGTAGGAAAAAGTTAATTTCTAGTTACAATCTTGATAGCCACCAAATTTCAAATGAGATGGGAGGAGTTTGGAGGCGAGGTTACATGTCGGTGAGTTCGTTATAAATGCACCATTGTGATTAATAAAAAGGTCTAAGTTTATTTATTCAAGAAAACTCAACAACAGAACATTCAAATTAATTACAAAGAAATGATAACGAAGTTAGTAAAATTTATTATTAAATAATTAAATATCACAATCAGCATTTACCACTCTGATGCTGTCTCCTTGGTTTAGTCAAAGTAACTTACTAGTGCCCATGTACTTTGGTGGCTACTACCTTACTAACTAGTGTAAATGTACTCTTGTGGCTTCTACCTTACTAGTGCCCGTGTTCTTTGGTAGCTACTACCTTGCAAGTGCCCAAGCACTTTAGTGACAAATAAACAACGCCACAGTGACCATGATCGACACATCAAATTTGATGAAAATAAAAATGAAGCCTTTTTATCACAAGCATGCCCATTAAGATTATATAAAAGTACAGACGGAAATAATTAATATAAATAAAACACTTTAACTGTATTAATTTATATTCATTCTGCTTTGTTGTATTTGCCTATCTATATTTACCTGTGCAATTAATAGAATCTGTGTCAGTGTCGCGCTTTGTTTAGTTGTTTTGAGGGTGACCGGTAAAAGACGGGACTTGCCGGTCTCGGAATATTGACTAAAACGGGAATTCGCCTCCCGAGAAAATTAAAACAAATGACCAATCATATATATGGCATATCATGCGCTAAAAAAGACGTAAAATATCATTCAAACAAACAAAAGTAAGTATGTAAGTAAGCACATGTAACTCGACATGATCGTTTCGTCCCTAACCTAACCTACATATATATTCTTTATAACCATATAACATATCATTTATAACATATCATTTATATATTAAAGACACTGGAATGATATTACCCAGATTTCAATATTTACAGAATTTTGACTTTTTTTTACAAACTTTAACCTGTAACCTCAAAACTTTTACATTTACACAGAGTTCCAACATTACACCCCAAGAGCTCCGCCATCCATCGATTGCTGTTTCTTAACAAAACCGCGACTCGTTGATATATCACTTGGCTTTTACGCTTACGGGAACAAACACTAATACAACGTAAAAGATATGTTACAGTACAAAACTTACACATAATCGGTATTACGGTGACGAGAAAGACAATATTTGATTGAGATTAATCATAGATTACTGTATACGTGAGAATCATGGCTCTTATGGTAGTATGTAAATTCCACACGGATATGCAGAATTCACATGCATATGATTATGTCTCGGTAGATGAGCTCTGGGGTCAAATATCAAACACCATTACTGAAGGCACAAATTCATACATAACAACAAACACAGCTTCATGTAAAGATAAATTACCATCAATTAAGGTTGAATTAAAACGATTATACAGAAAAAGAGACAAAGCATTTAGAAAACACAGAAAAACAGGACACAAAAAAGACAAAGAACACTTATTAAATCTAAAACATCTATGTAGAAAAGAAACAAAAATTGCATACCAAAAATACCTTTAAATGTAAATGAGGAAGCATCTAATACTACACAGTCCATAAATAGTACAAATATCCTCAAACACTCAAAGCAAGACTACATTGGAATTGACACACTCAAAAAACAAAACAAATGCTACACAGAAGATCAAGATAAAGCCAACATACTAAATAAGCAATTTCAATCAGTCTTTACCCCAAAATCACCCGTTTCTCTCAAATCATTATCTGATATGAAATATAGGGATCTATTAGATACTTGGGGAGGATCTGTGGATAGTTACAGCAAACACAGTGTCATGCCTAACATTGAAATCTCGACAAATGGTATTGAAAAACTCCTGGCTAACCTAAACCCACATAAGGCGGCAGGCCCAGACCAGATACGACCAATAATCCTTAAGAACATCAGCAAAGAAATTCTAAAAATTCTCTTTAACAAATCGCTAATATCTGGATACATTCCTACACCTTGGAAAATGGCAAATGTAGCACCTGTCTTTAAAAAAGGCTCTAAAGCTGACCCAGTAAACTATCGCCCAATTTCCCTTACCTGCACCTTATGCAAAACACTTGAACATATTGTCGCTTCAATCATTGCAAAGCAATTCGCTAAATCAGACCTTTTCTATGAGCAACAACATGACTTCAGAGAGAAAAGATCATGCCAGTCTCAACTCCTCATGCTCATTGATGACATCTTAAAAGCAGTAAATACAAAAAAGCCAGGTTGACCTTATCCTACTTGACTTCTCTAAAGCTTTTGACATGGTAAACCACGAAAAACTCCTGTATAAACTTCACTATTATGGTATCAGAGGAAATACTCTCACTTGGATTAAAAGTTTTAATCGGTCCTAGGTCCTCTTCTTTTCCTTATCTATATTAATGACTTACCAGATGATGGTAAGTCCTCTAAAGTCCGCTTATTTGCAGATGACACTGCAATCTGTCTATCTCTAACGGTTTCATCTCATTCCAGTCTCCTTCAGCAGGACTTAGAACAACTAGAATGCTGGGAATCTAAATGGGATATGCAATTTAATCCTTCGAAATGCCAAGTAATTCAAATCACCAAATGCAAAACAGTAATAAACACACAATACTGTCTACACAACACTACATTAGAAACAGTCTCATCAGAACAATATCTAGGGTTAAACATCTCAAATGATCTGACATGGAATAAACACATTGACTCAGTCACCAACAAAGCAAACATGACTTTAGGCTTTCTGAGGCGTAATATTAAGGTACATTCATAGAGCCTGAAGGCAACTGCATACAAGGCACTGGTCAGGCCCCAGCTCGAGTATTGCTCCACAAATCATGCATTGACCAACTTGAATGTATACAAAGACGAGCTGCTTGCTGGGTCAAACATGACTATGCCAGAACATCCAGTGTTACAAATATGTTGAACTCCCTAAACTGGAAACCTCTTGACCAAAGACGTATCGACCAAAGACTGGTAATGCTATATAACATCTTCCTAAACCGTGTTGCCATCCCCTGGGAAGATAATCTAAAATTAAATCCCAGACCTAGACGTACATCCCACTCATTAGCACTTAAACAAATCCAAACAAGTACTGACTATTATAAATACTCGTTCTTCCCCAGAACCATAGTCCATTGGAAAGCCCTACATCAAAGAGAAGCAACCTCGCACCCCCAGTGTATTTGGCCTCGCTGTTAGCCATGTCAATCATATGTCTCCCTAAAAGAGTATGCCCTATCTTCTTTTAACCTGTTTTTAACACTGTATAATATTTCTAATTTTATCCTTAGCTTTATTTCAACTAACGTCTTATCAGTTGACGTGCGTCAAGTTTAGGTCCGCAGCAGGGGTTTGACTTATTGGAAGATAGATAGATATAGATGTAACAACGCCATGATTCCTTATTCTTTAATTATCTGCAGGACCCCGTACGCACTTTTCTGGCGAGGTCACGTAATGTCTGCATAAACAACAACCGTATTTCAATAGAACAAACCTCAAATACCACAACTGCATGCAGAAGACTTACCAAAGAGAGGAAAGACACGCCGATATTTTCAGTGCTCGAAGGACACTGTTAGAGGTCCGACATTTTCATTGTTTACGTTCGAAATAATCTCATTATCGTGTGACGTCTCGTTCCCTATTTGGAAACTTAACCCCGCCATACTCAAACACCTGACGCTTTCCTGTTAATGTTGTCGATTAGTGTCAGCTGTGGACGGGTTTAAGTTTCCATATACGGAATACGTGTCAACGCGAGATATGTCGAAATGTAAACATTCCAGAAAATGTCTGCGTAAGAAACATGGACAGTCGTACGAAAATGCCTAAGATCGACGTGGTATTCTTCTCTTTGGCGAGTTTTATACATGCACGCGTGGTATTTAAGGATTAATCTATTGAAATATGGCGGTTGTTTATGTAGGCATGATTGTATTCTATAAAGGGTGGCATCGTAGCTCTGTGGTATAGGTACACACCACGAGAGCTACGATTCTCGCAGCTAACATTACTGTTACGTTGCTAACCCAAGATTGTGCAGCAATCATTGCCCTGTATATGTGTGCGGTACTCAGCAATATAGGAGTCACCTTGGAAATGCGAAGCGTTGCGCAAAGCATGGAATAGCTCTGCCTTAACATAGAAGTGTTTTTATAGTTGATGGCATGTCATTGCATGTTGGCTGAAATGTACACACATTTAAGGTTCGGGTTTCGCATATGGTTGCTAGTTGTTGCCAACTAACTATATATTAAAAGAAATATAAAAAGATCGGACAGTGAAAGTAGCATTCAAGGAGGACAGTCAACCACAAAACACAAAAACAAACACGCAAACAGACAAAAAAGAAGGCAAAAGTAACAATAAATGCAAACGACATCACAAAAGTAACAATAAATGCAAACGACATCACAAACACAAAAGGGTTGACAATAGGGCTACCGCCTTGGAACGGTCAGTGGCAAAGTAGGCCACTAAATTTACCTCTTAGCTCTTTCTGTACTATCAAACGGTAGGACGATGGAGTGCAGTGGCGAAGTAGCAAAGGAGCGAAGACGCAAACAAAAACGATACGAAGTAGCAAAGGCATGGTTTTACTTTATGTATTCCTTCTCCGATAATACTTTTAGTACACTTTTATTTGATTTTCCAAGCAAAACAATGTACCGAAATTAGGATTTATTTTGTATGCTGTGAAATGAACAATTCCAACGTATACATGTATTTCCAATTTTACAGACAGTGAACCACATCCGTTATATGTTTTACAGTTTCTTTAATAATCGCCACATTCGCCGCCTCATGGTTGTTTTTTTAATAACCACCACAATCACCGCCTCCTTGTTGGCAAGCTGCTAATGAGTTATCTGGATTTGTGCAAGCTTGAGCCTCAGAATGGAGACATTGGACGACAGTTCCGCCACACGTAAATGCCCCTTTGTATGTACACTTGCATGCGGAGTCGGGTCCTGCACTAGCACTGATGGTACAACCACCTGTAGTATTGCCAAGGTTACCAGTATTACAAATACATACAAAATAAAAATCTGTGTATTTTGTCAGATATAGCGAGATTTTATTCAAGATTTAACAATTCAATTATTCAAAAAATGTCAAAAGTTATAGATACGTAATTTGAGCAGAATACTTTTTATATACTATTATTAGGTACATTCTTCACTACTCCTCTTCATACATCAGCTGTATTGAGTTGCGAAGCAAAACGTCAGTCATATCTACAGCATCGTTTTCACTATATGTCGAAGTATACCTATTATTATGAAGCTTTGAGTCGTAAAATGTTCAAGAGTGTGGGTATTGAGTACTATAATCAATTATATTTTGTTTTATTTGTTGACATAACTATTTCGTGACCTAAACAAATGTTTCATTGATGAGTAATTTCGATTGCTTGTCAATTTACGTAGCAGGTAACCACGGACTGTCTGGAATTGGACGAAACAATGTTGAGCTCGGCTTACGTGATAAATAATTTGGCAATAATCAAAATAGTTTTCCTTTTCAGGACAATAAATGTATAAAATAACGTTGTTTTACATTCAAATGACAAGAAATACGGTTTTCACTTTAGTGATGAGAGAGAAAAAACGCATTGAATTTGTAGAATTGAGCATTGTTTTTTGTTTTTTATTAAATATACGATGAATGTGTTATATCATCAAGTAAAACGTACGAGTCCATTAGTCGTATATTCGTCTAATATATTCATATATTCTAACACGTTCCAAACACCTTTCTTTTCTAAATTGTCTTTGCAAATACTGTGTTTTTCATTTTTAAAAGTATTTTTATATTCAGAATTCCAAAGATGTATGCTTCATTAGGACAACAAATGTGGCGAAAAGCTTCTCTTAAATGTTTATATGCTAACTATACCTGCATGATAGTCGCAATCGCAAGCGTATCCTAAACAGTCACCTTCACCTTGTAGGCATGACGGGAAAGATCGATCAGGGTTTTGACAGTATTTATTATTTGTGTCTTTGCAGTGGGTTTCTACACCAGCACACGTAAACGCGCCCTGGTACTTGCACCTACAAGCAAACCCGGCATCGGCTTTTTCACTGATGGTACAACCATTGGGATGATAATCGCAGTCACAGCCGTTCACTAAGACTGAAACATGTTTAAAAGTAGTTAACGTAGTCATTTCTGAGATCGGTTTTAAAACATTTGAATGGAACATCTCTTCTCGAGAACAACATCTCTAATGCTTATATTAAGACAGTTTGATAGCATGTAAGACAAAACAGACTGACGAAATTGTCCCAAATAGTTTATAATTGCCAAGAACGTTTCATGATGTGTCATAAAACGCAAAATAATACTTGAAATGCAAAATACATATTATACGTATGAATGCTTCTGTTATCTACAGTACTTCTAGTTTAATTTGAAAATTTCGCTTATAGCTTACCATAGGTTGACTACTTTACTGCTTAGATGCATTTACGTTTCAAATATATTCTATTTTGGAATTAATTTAGTGCCTGGACTATAAACTCACCCGAGTCGAAGGCCGATCTTATATATATTTAATGCTCCCTGTACAGAATCGACGTCACAGTCTATCCTACTTACATCACAGTCATTTTGCATATCCATACAATTAAAACAATAATACACAAACGACTGACGAAGGCCCAAGATGGATATCGTACAGTCGCATAAGCTCGACTGGCTTTTGACCAGTAGTGAATACACTACAATTGCGGCTTTCCTCAAACTTTTTAAAGACATTTATGTTATAGACAGTGTCTGGTCTCAGCGAGTTGGCTTATTTAAACATCGAGGTGACTCATTTTTTTTAGCATATTGTACTTAGTAACTCTGTGACGTCAGAGTCACGTACGTACTCTAAATTCCTCTATCTAGTAGTTGTAGTACGGTATAGCCACGCCCCTTCAGTTACCCTAAATTAAACGATTTAATGCTTTGCATTCATCAAAGGAAATGTCACCGACCATGCTACTAATGCAAACAAGATACTTTTTGGCAGACAATAAAACGAGGTTATTACATTTACAGATTATATATGTTTTTTTGTTATAGTGATCTTCACTTCCAAAAATGCACCCAAATTAACTGAAGCGAGAATACGACTGTATGTTGCCAATATGTCCGCAATGTGCCATTGTGTCCGCGGACATATTGGACCACACGTAGGTGTCGAAGATGTCTGCAACGAGTGAAATTGTCCGCGACAAATTTAGTGGGCGTTTCAAAAAGATTAGTGTTGGATTAAATAAAAAACCGACCTACCGGTTATGTTGCCTGTCCTCACAGATTATATTGTTAAACGCGTATACCATTGGCTTATATAGTTATGCTGTGTTTTTTGTCTGTGTTTTAGAATTTCATATTTATTTATATGTATATTTTTCGTTCAATTTATTCTTTCCTTTATTAATTCTTTATTTGATCTGTTTTCCTTATCGATATTAATAACTGGTAAAAATGGTTTATCCCTTATTTAGTATATCAATTGCTTATATATTCTGTTTTATTTCATTACTTTTCCTTATCCATGAACAAATCTAGTAAGCAAAATCTCTCTTATCTATCGTTCGACCTTTACTGATTAATTTGCCGCGGACATATCCGCTCGTTGCGAACATATTCGACACTTACGTGAGGTCACAATGGACCAGTAAAATAACACTTCTAACTGTGATATACAAGCTGAAAATACTATATATGAGCATATTCGAATTCGGATGAAATATAAGAATGTATTAACTGATACTTACACGTATCTACTATCTGCAACTGTATAGAAATTGCACATGTGGCAAGGCAGATCAAATCTGGAAAAAAAAATCAGAAAACTCTAAATACAAATACAAGGGCGAGGGCAACATAAACACATCAGTGCGTTAAATAGTATAATATATCGGTTCCTTTACTTTGTTATTATTATTAATGTTATGCACCCTGTTATTCATTCATGCACGCGTTCTGTGTGTGAACTATTCGAAAACAAGTTTGTAACGTATATATAGAGAGACTTTAAAGTTCTATGGTAATGTTTGTTTCTTAAACATTTGTATGTTTATTTAAATCGAAATCAAAACACAATAGTTTCTCTACTGCACATTATGTATTCTTGTGTTTCGTTTCGGCATGAGTCATGCATATGGTAATTAATGGCAATATATGATTAATAAAAATAGTATCTATTTCAAATTTTGCACTCATGTTTAGTCTTATTGTAAAATAATCATTACTCGACTTGTGTTTGCTCGATGTATATAGTTCTGAACCATTATATATATATGTTAAATTTGTATTATATGTTACAATTATATGTATATGCTCTCCTGTACCTTGGATTTATCGTATAGAGAGACTTTACAGTTCTATGGTAATGTTTTGTTTCATAAACATTTGTTTATTTAAATCGAAATCAAAACACAATAGTTTCTTACAATTCATACGTTGCAATATTATTGCAGAAAACGAGAGTAATATTTTGTTTAATGACCTAGAAAAGTTTGAAGAGGTAAATTAATCTCCAGGTCTCTGTATTGGTCAATTATCTGGTAATAGTCGTGCAACTGTTCATTACAGGTGAACCTCATTTCCGTGTGAGGTCAAGTATGTAGTAATTGTTATCTACGTCGTGCAAATAATTGTTATTAATTTTATATACAATTTCATATTTAAATTTCTTTCTGGAACTATCAGGAAATATTCCTATGCGTTTTGAGAGTTATATTTCTTAAATGATAATACTTCCATATTGGATGGCCATTGACCGTTATGACACGGGTACATTTTCGGATATTACATATGTATGCTTACTATTCATTCTAAAATTCTAATCATACTTACTCATACGTCAGATTCTAGTGAATCGTGTTTTCCCCACCCTCAAAACAAATGACGATTTCATTTACATGCAGCTAAGGTCTGGTTTTGATAATACACTTCGTAGAAGATTAAAGTCAATTTTATATTTCGAAAAAAGAATTTGGTGAAGGTCTTGCGCAATGTATTGTAACAGTAGAGCTTTTAAGTAATACAGGTTACGAAATATCACTGGAGTCGAGTTTGCTAATCAAACAACACGAACAGAACAATCGTGCCATAATATTGGGACATATTAGTATGTTATCCCCCACCCCACGCCAACACACACACACTCCCACCCCCTTCTCCGAAATACATAGGGTGACTACAGCATGATGGAGGGAACGGTGCCAGTCAATCCGCAAGCGTTGCAAAGGTATTGCATCTCTGACATTAAACATAACGTTTTAAGATAGCGATTGGTCTTATTCATTCTAATAGTAGCCCACATATTATTATATACATCGGGGTTAACACTTGACAACTGAATCTGTTTAAAAAGAAAATATCCCCATTATAGACAAATGTAATTCATACATTTAAAACATGCTTCTGGGAAATAACCCAAACTCCGTGATTTTTTTAAATCGAGTATTTATCATGATCATGTTTGTGTTATACTTACGGTGCCTATGAATGCTGCCTACTTTGTTACAGGATATGGCCTGGAGGGGATATCATTATCTACACTGTTCTGTGTTACTGGGATGACAATATGGTAAGAGTGAGGTATGGTGTACCCTAGAACCTAATTTAGACCCACAGCGGCCTTTTTGCAACAGCCCATACCAAAGCAGTACACATAATGCAAAACCATTTTATGTTTGTGATGTCACATGCCTAACTTCTGTTTTCCTTGTGATTGTTATTTGTTTTTTATTAGAGTTTTTGGTTGACTGTGTTCGGTGAATGCCACATTTTCTGTTCGACTTTTATACCTACTTTTAGTTAAGACGTAAACATAGAATCGAACAGGAAAAGTTGCATTCAAGGACCATAAACACACAGAGAAACTCAGAACAATTTTAAAGATGGATAAAAGGCTAAATAAGACGTCACAAACACAAAGGTATTGACAATAGGGCTACCGCCTTGGAACGGTCAGTGGCAAAAAAGGCCGCTGGGGTTTAACCAGGTTCTAGGGTGCACCAAACCTTACACCAACTGTCAATCCAATAAAATGGGCAGTGTAAATAAAGAAATCCTCTATTATCTAACCAACAAGGCAGCATAAATAGGCATAATAAGTAGAACACAGAGATGCTCGTGTATATATACATACAAAAAACAATAGCCTAGAAAGACACAAAGAAGGTACTCATTGACGAGGCAGGAGCCAGAGCAACAAGAGAACAAACCATTGAGAGCACAACAAGACAAGATTGCAGACAAACATCAAACGTCACCGTCCTTTTGGGCTTTAGGTAGACATTACCATAGGGTTAACAGCCTGTCCGGTCATCGCACAATTAAAGTTCCGTATGTCATGTCAGATGTGTATCGTTCAAACTTGAAAACAATAATTGCTTCTGGTTTATATAAAGTACGTACCTGAATAAGTCTGCTTCATCATTCGTTTCTTTAATACTGAAAAACAAATTAAGATTAAATGCTTTAAATGGCAGAACATTAACAACGGATGACGAACAGAAATACCACGTTTTTATCTTTAGACCCACAGCTACATGCTTAATTAATTATGTTTTGCAAACGACATTATTTAAGACAACCTTGTTTGTATTAGCTAAGGTTGCACATACACATCTAAAAGGAATCGGCTCAAGGAAATTGGAAATAGTTCTGCGTAAATCTCATTTGGTACTTCATAGTTTGAGATGCCCCCTTGTTGTGAAGATCATTTAAATATCGGAAATATACAGACTTGAAAAGGGTTTAAACTATGAACACGCACTTGGCATTTCTTTAAGATATACCTCGTGATTACGAATAACAAGTACATAATTATAAAAGTCGAACAGGAAATGTATCATTACAGGACCCCAGTCTACCAAAACTCGTATTGCTACAAAAACAATTACCCTGATAATAAGAGGAATGGTACGTGAGATCATAAACATAAAAAGTGCTTGCAGTAAGACTACCACCATGGAACGGACGTTTTCGTTTGTAATTATTGTGTTTTACACATCACACATTATGAAAAGACACCGTCAGAATACGCCTTGTTGACTGCGCCTTTACGACAGCCTCCGTATTGGATGACTATACCATGTACAAACTAAATATCAATCACTTTCATAAATCTGTCTCTATGGTTTTAAAAGAGATATCTTTAATATCGAAAATAGGATCCTTCGGAAGCAATATACAAAATAAGAGAAGAAAGAATCAGACTCCTCGGTTGTATTGGGTCATGAGAGGCAATATGTAATGCAATCTGTATCATGCCCACTAAAACCGGCTATTAACATTGGTGTTTTATTTTAAATCCACATCGAGATTGCATTTGTTTGTCTTATTTGTTTACTTAAGTCGCCGAACGTTAATACTGCTCGTCGTGATAAATCGTACACATTTGAAAGACACGACCGCAGAAACATTGTGGTTAAGATTTATTGTATTAAATGCTTTGATGGGTTTGTAAAATTCCTAGCAGACGACCTCTAAAATTACGGAAGACACACGGACATCACATAAGCTGATTTGCCATCTGCCAAGTTGGGCAAATATATATTTGAAGAAGCGTCTCGATCAAATGTTTATCAAATGAATTGTTAACAAATCACACCAGAGGTCTGCAACTGGCATTATTACATTTAACATGTTGAAATATAGTTTACCTGTTCTCCGGTCAAACGTAACGATAAGAATGAACATGAATGAACATATTCGACTTTGGCCTTATCTTTGACGTCACGAGGAATACAAACACGTCTTCGGCAAGACACAGTTTAATGACACTGGCAATTGTTTATGCTGATTACAAATATGTCCGACAACTGGACATTTGTATAAAACGGTTTAATTATGAGAGGTAAAATTGAACTGTTTTGACTTTATAAATCCGGATACAAACTCTTAGCAAACGCACTCTTTTTTTTTTAAAACTTACAACTCCCTAGAGAATTATATACCGAATTTTAAAATTAATTTTAATTTAAACTCTATTTCAATAATGTAAAACGTTGCACATGTTAATGTTTAATTATTTTAGTTAGTCTGTTTAAAATTACGAAGAACTACGGTAACCAATGGAACGTCGTTGTCGCCAGCGTCCATCGTCTTCATCTGTTTCCGACTGATTTTTTCTGCAACAGGGATCATTAAGTTAAATCTTTCCGTAAGATAAGCAAGCAATTAGTAATCGTGATTCCAAATATTACATTCATTCTTCTGTGTGCTTCCATGTGGGAGTCATATGTAAAATTGAATTCTTAACTCTTGTATAAACAACATTCTGAAATGTATCAGAAACTATCTAATTATATTCGAATTGGTTATTTAGAAATATAAATGGCAAAACCCTTTCTCTCCAGGTCGAATCCCCTCCCATATTTTCTTATTTATCGCTAAAAATGCCCCGAAATTTCCATTACCTAAAACAAATAAACAGAAATGTCTTATTTAAAAAAATACAACAAGATGACACTAGTCATAGTCCCCAAACACTTCCGCAATCATACACAATTAAGTACAGACACGTGATTGAGCAGGTTATAGATAATTTTATATACTATTGTAGACATGGATCAGTCTCTTGTTTCCTCACTTGCCAATTAAGTTTCAGTGCCTATAGCAATGCAGTTCAAACAACAATTGCACATTGGGGTATATGTTTCTCAGCTTATTCGCTTTCCTAGAGCATGGGACATTGCGATATTATTTGTCCTTTAATATCTGAAGGTATTACCACTACACCACGGAGACTTGTTGGTACGCTTTTCTAACACCAAAAGGCGTTACGCAAGACCGAGCGCACAAACTTGCGCACAAACACAATGATGAAAGTTGTTTTGAGACGGAATGCTAGTTCAACTGACAATGTAAAGAGGATATTTCTTGTTTTCACTGAAGCACAGTTAATGACAACACTTCTTCAAATACACTAGGACTTCTAAAACCATTGACCAATTCAAAAACACTTAGGCCATTTCCAAGCTAAGGATTCAAAAGTTATTTTCTAAAAGAAGTTGTTTTGGCATTGAAAGTAGTAGTTTCAGCTGTGAACAAATACAATTATATTTCAAACGTATGATATACCACTTTTATTTAGCTGCTAAAATCCACTAGTTCATTGCTAAGTATAAACTACAGTGTACATCTCGCAAGGTTAGATTTAATTTACATGTACGACAAGATGGATTATATAGTGATACATCTGCAGGGGCGTTCGAATATGTGAAGTTATTTTGCATCATAATATATGGTACCAACTATTTCAGTGGTTAAAACGATTGACTGTAGATTAGAAGGTCTTATGTTCGAGTACCGAAAGGGACAAACACATTTTCCTGTAAATTATAATGCTGCTTATGTAATCGATTTCGCCTTAAGCTGGTATACAAGAAATAACAAAAGAAGCCTACAAAGCGGCATGCGATTTAAGAAGGTTATCAATTAGCTTAATTTCTATTCTTAGACACGAATGGGACTTTTGTGGCCCAGTGGATAACACGATGGACTAGAAATAAGGAGGACCCGGGATAAAGTCTCACGGCCCCACTAAGTTTCATCCGTGTGTTATTGGTTAAAATACTTACTCCTAGCATTGTACGTCGGATGGGGACGTAAACCGGGCGGTTACCAAATGTCTGTATATCCGTCACCTCCCTCTTGTGTAACTCTAAATACTCTATAATGTGTTAATTAGCCATTTAACAATATCAATTTGACATTTAAATTCTTAGACATAAACGACTCATTATTTATTCTGTCTTCTAAGCCGCAACGAAAACCTACTGGAGAAGTAGAACACCAAACTTAAAACATTTCTGCGACTAGGAATATCACAACCTTTATTTTATGAAAATGTGGTCTATAAAGTTCGGAAGTTAAAGGGATCTGACAAGTTTCATGATCACTTTACACAATTAATAAGAAAATTCGCCAGAAAAGGATACGATCCTTTAGTATTGCAACGCACTTCATGTTTAGTGATTGACCACTCTACGTTTCCCTTGTGCGATGACTGGACAACATCTCGGCACTCAATGATTGCGCCTGCTGAAACCCGGAGAGAGGGATGTAGGTGCATGAACTTTCGTTCCAAGAGATTTTTTCTCGTACCCTAGATTGGTTTTCTCTATGGCTGCAACTGCTGCGGTTGTTCAGTACAATTCTGGATAAAGACTGAGGTGTTTTTAAGTATATAATTTTATATAGCTTTACAACAACATGTAATTGTTTCGTTTGCTAATGTCTCTGTATGTGGACTTGTTAGAGATTTCCCTTCGATGGGGTGTACCTTTATTTACACTGTTTTGTCAATTTGGGCATTGAGGACCGGATAATAACGAGGTTGTGTACACATAAAATCGATTTAAGCTAATCTGTAAGACTTTCTGCCTACTGTCCGTTCCAAGTCGGTAACCCTGTCTTCAACACTGTTTATGTTATATATTGTCATTTTCATTGACTTTGGCAGTACGGACCTACGGTGCCATTGCGTTTGATTGCCGTGATTTCTATCGGGCCATTTCTTCTCGTTTCAGAATAATGCGTTGCTAATAATTGACCAGTTATCTTACATACTAACACTTTTATGAGAAATGGAGCAATAAATATCAATACCTAATATAGACCATGCATTCTGACTTTTATCTACCTTGAGGACATATTCTGGTCAACAATTTTGTCAAGTTAAATTCCTTAGGCACTTTTAGATATTGCCATTAACCGTAAACTTTAGAAACACTATAATGAGTCAAATATTTAATAATGCCAAAACATCAAGACTGAGTTTGACCTACTTACTTGTTTTGGCTAGGTGAATAATATTTGCTGACCTTTCCATTTCCGTATCAGCCCGTTGTTGTAGTCGAGCATCTCGTGCGCCCAAATTGCATGATAATTCTTGCGCCATAAGGAGTAGTAGTGTGTTCTAAATAGTTTTAATAACTGCTGACATATATGTTTATTGGTGTTGCAGGTGAAATGAACACATTCTGAAATTGGAGGTGCATTAAACGACACTGCCACCAAAATATGGGTGTTGAAGAAGTGTGGACATTATTCTCGTACAAACTCTGGAGTTAAAGCCCAAAATAGTGCAATAGATGCCACCACACAAATAAAAAAAGAAAACTACCTGGTCTATGTAACAGAATGTGTACTTTCTTGTGTGGGCAAATGACTGTATTCATATAGGCCAGTGTAGTAACTGCATTGTGTTGCGAGACATTGAATGTCTCACAACACAGTTAGCTCCCTTGAAACACACGGTAGGGAATTCTTCCATAAAAAGCAGTAATATGTTCTTCGGTTTTAACAATGCTTTGTATAATTGCTGACAGATATGTTTTTTGTTGTTGCAGTTGTGATAAACATAGTCATAAATTGGATGTGTATCGACTAGACGAGACTGCCACCGACATACGAACATTCTATGGATGTTGAAGAAGTGTAGGAATTCAGGTACAAACTCCGGAGTAAAGTCCAAAATTGTGCAATAGATGCCACAATTCATAATTAAACAAAACACAACAGCCATGTCAACGTAGCAGATTGTGTACATTTGTGTGTGGGTAATTATAAATGACTATGTTTCATATAAAAATGACTTTTAGCTTGGAAAGGGAATGTTCGAAATGGCCTATTAAACTTTAATCATATAGGCCAACATAGTGCAATTGTCATTAAAATACCGTTCATTGTGACGTATAAACTGTATATATCGAACTATTTTTTCAGACAGTCATGTCCTGTATTAAAAACTTGAAATGATCATGACTATCCACTCTCATACTCTTTTATATTCAATTTTGTGCAATTTGCAAACACTGTCTTGCGCCATAAAATAATTGGGTTGTCTTGAAAATCTCTTTATCTGTGAAAAGCTCGTTTCTTTTTAATACCAGACTGACCAAGATAATCTACCTGATTAGATAGCACAAGGTTATGAAAGCAAATACGTTGTAGCACTATCTGTCTGAGTACATCTCATAGCACTGACATATCATATAAAGGTGGACCATGACAACAGCGTATGCAGTCAAACTGTCCCCGCCATTTGACCTTGTATTTATGATAACAACATCGAATGTCACTTAATTTTGTAAATTATAAATATGTTTTTAAAAAGCATTTATTCAAGGTAAACGGATAATACACGTTTTTTTATAGAAATAATGCAGTACAAAAAAAGATCAATTACAAATAAAACTAAACACCAGACAAATACAGTAAAATAATTACTGTTGTCCGGGTGTATTTGAGTGTCAGTTTAATATTCTGCTGCATTAAGTAACACATGTAATTTGTAAAATGTTCAAAACACATTATTTATGCTTTGTTTCAGAAATAACAGACTTACCCAAATGCACACTTAATTATTACTTTTTATATTAAAAGAAATCGATAACAAATGATCAATGTAGAATATCTTTGATTTCTTTCAATAATGAAGAAAACATTTCTTTTCATCAAAATGATATATAGGTCCTATAGAAACCACAGCGTCCGAACGCAATGACATCGTAGGTCCGCACTGTACTGCAAACAAGGACTTGAAACTACAATGAAAGAGACAAAAAACAACAGAAAGGGTGGTGAAGACAGAGTTACCGACTTGGAACGGTCAGTATGCAATAAGGCCTACTGGTTAGCTTGAATCGATTTTATATGCACACAATCCTCGCTATTATCCTGTCTTCAGCGCCCAAATAGACAAGACAGTGTAAACAAAACTACATCCCATCAAAAGGAAATCTCTAACAATAAAGTCCACATCCAGAGAAACCAACTAAAGATATACATACAAAATAATAAACATCTCAGGATGTACTGAACAACCATAGTAGTTGCAGCTAAAGAGAAAACCAATCTAGGGTACGACCAGAAAACCCGAGGGACGAAAGCTCATGCACCCACCTCCCTTAGTTGGGGTTTCAGTAGGTACAATCATAGAGTCCCAAGAGGTAGTCCAGTCATGCTTTCACTCTATGTTGTATTACTAAACATTAAAGTCTCACTACACAGCTAGCTCCCTTGAAACACACGGTAGATAATTCTTACGCAAGTAATACGTAGTAGTGTGTGTGTTCTTCGGTTTTAAATATTTTTAATAATTGCTGACAGATATGTTTATTGTTGTTGCAGGTGAGATGAACACAAACGGTCTGAAATTGGATGTGCAGCTATTAGACGAAACTGCCACCAAAATATGACAGTTTCATGGGTGTTGAAGAAGAGTAGGAATTCTAATCCAAACTCTGGAGTTAAAGTCCAAAATAGTGCACTGGTGGACACCGTTCAAATTAAAAAAACACCAACCTGGTCAACATAGCATGTTTTGTACAGTTTTGTGTGTTTCATAAAAAATAACTTTTAGCCTGGAAACGTCCTGTTCGGAATGGCCAAGTAAACTTATTGCTCTGGCTTCTGCCAAGTCATTGAGTATCTTCTTTGTGGCTTTCTAGGCTATTGTTTTTTGTATTTATTTATACACGTGCATCTTTGTGTTTTACTTATATTGCCTATTACTGCCTTGTTGGTTAGGGAATAGTTCATGACAGGGATTTCTATATTTACACTGTCCCGTTTTATTGGGATAAGAGTAGGGTAAGTTTGAGGTTTGGTGCCCCCTAGAACCTTGTTTAAACCCCAGCGCCCTTTTATGCCACTGACCGTTTCAAGGCTGTAGCCCTATTGTCAACCAGTTTTGCGTTTGTGACATCCTATGCCTTTATTCGTTGTTAACATTGCTATTCATGTTTGACCTGTTGCGTGTTTTTGGGTTTACTGTGTTCTGTGAAAGCTTTTTATTCATATTGGCCCACATAGTAAAATACATTGAAGATCTCACTACACAGTTAGCTCCATTGAAACACACGTAGATAAATCTTACGCCATAACAAGTAGTAGTTTATTCTTCGGTTTTAAATATTTTTAACAACTGCTGACAGATATGTTTATTGTTGTTGCAGGTAAGATGAACACACATGATCCGAAATTGGATGTGCAGCTGTTAGTCGACACTGCCACCAAAATATGACAATTTCATGGGTTTTGAAGAAGAGTAGGAATTCTAATCCAAACTATGGAGTTAAAGCCCAACATAGTGCACTTGTGGACACCACTCAAATTAAAAAAATACCAACCTGGTCAACGTATCATTTTTTGTACAGTTTTGTGTGGGCAAATGACTATGTTTCATAAAAAATAACTTTTAGCCTGGAAACTTCCTGTTTGGAATGGCCCAATAAACTTTATTCATAAAGGCCCACATAGTGAAAATGCACTGTGTAGTGAGACATTAAAGTTCTCCGACCATGTTTTGTTGCATGAACATGTTTATGTTTATTTAAATCGAAATCAATACGCACAATAGATATTTACAATTCACACATTGCAATATCTGTGAAAAGCGAGAATAAGATTTTATTTGATGACTAAGAAATCTTTGAACAGGTAAATTAATCCACAGGTAAATGTATTTATCAATTATCTGGCAATAGTTGTGCAGCTATACAATTCAGATGTACCTCATTTCTCCGTGCAGTCACGCAGTGATAGAAGTAGTATCTACGTCATGCAAATAATACTTATATTTACATACAACTTAGTAGCGCTTTTAAATATATATGTCTCTCCGGGACTACCAAGAAATATTCACATGATATTTAAGAGTTAAATTATTTAATTGATAATACTACAAAAAGGGTGGCCATTCATCTTTAAGGTTTAACGTTTTGGGAGATATCACGTGATTAAATCTGCTAATTTTACAAACGTAAACGTAGTTACAAAAGTCGAAAATAAACTTCAAAAACACTCATTCATAGCAAACAACAATTGCAGTGATAAATTGAAGCAATGTAGAACGATAAAAGTGTTAACAACAGAGGTACATCCTTGGCGAAGGAATCTGTTCGTGTTACACTAGGAGTGTCTATAAACACTACATAAGAGCATAACCACACTAACTATATATTGGATCAGGCATTCTGCTTTTATACTACACTCAGTACATTTAAAAACGCACACTTTTTAAAATGAGATTTTTTTTAAGTTTGAGAAAAGTCCTTCTAAAATAAATTTTCAGTTACCACAAGGGTTAACATATGGTGGTAAACGTAATATCTGCACTACGCGTACACACTAAATTCACGTTTTGCACGTGGGTTTGGTTGTTGTTGTTGTTGTTGTAGCTATATGGGCTCATGATAAATTTAATCAACCAAAAGATGTGCGTTTTTAAATGTACTGAGTGTACTTTTATATGCTACGAATCAGCTATCCCGCCAACAACAGCCAGATTTTACAACGTATGTACCAAGTTTCTAAACCTACTAAAGACGAGGTATATATATAACTTACACATTTTGAGAATCCAAACTCTGTAAACACAATATAAAAGGTTATACCAGCCAGGCCAAACCCCGAAACTGGAGTTTCGAAATAAGTTACCAACCCAAAATTCATTTTACGCATATTCCAACACTGGTATTTTTAGAACCCGTGAATAAACCTTTTCTTTTAATCGGCATACTGAACACATGGAGAGCTTATTGATACACTATTTTGAAGTGTAATTTTGACGTTTTTTCCCGGGTTAGTTTCTTTAACATAAATATATTTAAAAAAAATATGTATACAACTTTTTGAGTTAACATCGTTCTGGATAAAATATGTTGAGATTTTATGTTGTTATCGATTATGAGAAAAGAAAAGCATACTCATGAAATTGAATTTAAGGTCCTATTTAAGACCTAGCTCCTTTGCATGTCACGGTAAAACATTTGTGTACTTACGCAAATAGAACTGTTTTTTCCCCCTCAATTATTGTTGTGTTAAATTGTGCACACATTTTCCTGTTTTAAATACTGAAAAGTAGATCCCCTGGAAGCAACAAACACACACAAGAGATAAAAGTAGCAGACTCGATTTTATTGAGTCTGTTCATGGGGGTTAATGTGAAGTGCAACACCTTCCACGCCTCCTATCACCGACTTAAGCGATATTCTACTTCCAAGCCACAAGTATTGGGTCTGATGATCCCAAAGGACAAGTAAGTAATAACACTACTAATTTGTAGTCGGGGCCACATTTTTACTGAAACATTACTGTTGTACTTGGTGTATTTGAGCGTCAAAGTGTAAAGTGCTACACCTCTCACGCCTTCTAGCGCCGGCTTAAGCGATATTCTACTTTAAAGCAACTTTTGACAACTTTAACAGGTGTGGTACAGTGCAAAACTAAAGGTGAATTGACCTATGCAGCAGATCAGGCGGCCTAAATTATATTTGCATTGGACGGTCATGTGTATGGTGGATTGTTCTTCAGATGTATACAGCGCAAGAGGAGGCTTCACTTCTAATTACGTTGATGGACGCGGGTTTGGTGGCTTGTACTATCGATTGTATACAGTATATTAATTTGCCTAACTTCTATTTGTATTGAATGGGAGTGTAAGGTGGCCTTTCCTATCGAGTTTATACAGCTGATCAAGTGGCCTAACTTCTATTTTCATTGAACAAGAGTATGTAAGGTGTCTTTTTCTATCGGATTTTTACAGCTGATCAAGTGGCATTATATTTGCATTTGAAGGAAATGTGCACAAAAATGAGATAGCTTCCAAACGCAATGGCATAGTCAGTCCGCACTGTTCTACAAACAAGGAGCCATATTTAATTAATTATACAATGAAAAAGACTAGATACAACAGAAAGGGTGGTTAAGACAGGGTTACCTACTTGGAACGGTCAGTAGGCAATCGATTTTATTTGTACAAAATCCTCGCTATTATCCTGTCTTCAGCGCCCAAATAGACAAGACCGTTTATACAAAACTACATCCCAAAAGGAATTCTCTAACAATAAAGTCCACATCTAGAGAAACTAACAAAAGAAACACTAAGATGTTGTAAAGCTATATAAAATACAAAATAAGAAACATCCCAGGATGTATCCAGAATTGTACTGAACAACCACAGCAATTGCAGTTAAAGAGAAAACCAATATAGGGTATGACCAGAAAACCCGAGGGACGAAGGGGGCCTGTCCTATCGAATTTATACAGCGGATCAGGTAGCCTAAATTCTATTTACATTGAACGGGATTGTGTTACGTGACCTGTACTACACGATGTATACAGCAGCTTAAAGGAAATTGAAGTGCGTGTTAGTTGGCCTGTTAATCGGGGTCATCCATTTGGAAGGATCAACGGTATACTTTAATGAAATTATAAAAATAACGCGAAGAACGTATTAGCGAGTCGAAAGTTTCACCGATAATTCAGGATATTCAGCATCTTTATGTTTATATTGTAAATCTTAAGATAATATTTTATTCTCGGTGTATCTCCCAGCTCTTTGAAAAGCATTTCTAAATATATAAGTAAATTTTTAGCATATATAGCCTTTTACTTTTTATAGCTTGACTTAGAATATTGAGTTCTGCTCAATCCGGGGCTAGGGGGCGTGAACGGTAGTAAGCATATTTCACTACCGGTCATGAACAGTCTCAATCAAACCGTGTCTTCAATATTTCGTATTTATCGTGTTCTGCCGTTTCCGAAGGTCCACTATCATACTCTTTTAGATTATTTATCTTGAAATAATATTTTTTTTGTGCACAATTTCACCAAGTTCAGGACTTAATACGTTTATTACAAGACACGCTGTAAATGAGTACAGGTCATTGTTCCAAACATGCTTCAGCTCTGATAGTACAATGAAGAAAACAAATCCGGAAAACAGAAAATCGTGATTTGTCTTGTTAACGAATATCCTAAATATTATTACGAGTAAAATGAAATGGAAAGCTCCAATGTACACATTCCAGCCATCAAGGATTGGCAGGATTCTCACAGCATGGATGATAAACTGGACAAATCTGTAAGGTACGGCCTGAAACAGATATAATAATAGCAAGCTAATTCTAACTAAATATAATTATGTACCCATGTTGATATAAACAGCTTTAAAAAACATGTATTGTTGATTATAAAACAATTTAGGAACCAAGAGTGGTGTGGAGTGCGTGGTCCAGTGGTAAAGCGTCAGATCGAGAACATTGTGGGTTTGGTCCTCGCCGTTGCCATGATATTTATCAATGAGCAAGATCATTAATCCACATTGCTTGGTACTGGTTCACAGCACCCACATGCAATGGCACCGAAGATCCGCACTGTACCACAAACAAAGAGAAAATTAACCATACAATGAAAAAGACAATACACAACTTGTTTCGCAATCGATGTAAAGAATTAATGTTTAAAATAACCAAGTTTCGGAACTTATCGATCGGTATTGGAAATATATCGTTTCAGATATTAGCCCATATTTCATTTTGCATTTAAATAAACTAATATGCGTGATTTTGGATTGTTTTCTAATCGTTTATTAATATCCATATCGATATCATGACCCAAACGAAAAAATAATGACTACCGAGATAATTATTTGTTTACTGATACACGTCAAGTGTACGTGCTAATAAAGTAATTAGATCAAAAACTATATCCATTGTTTCAACAGTCAAAACCTCTATATTTGATCTACAACTGGAATCATTATCTTACTTTGGAATAGTCCATGTTACATGATTTCTCTGTCCTACACATATACTCGTTTTCACTTCCGTCAAAAGTTGCAATCTGAAATAAAATATATATTAAATTCATCACACTCGCAAGACAAATCGTATGCGACAAAAATATATTGTTAATTGAATAAGTTATATATGCGTTAAACAGGCGTTAAATCAAAATGCCTTTATTGTTGAAATTAATTTAGAAATTCAAGATATAAATGGAAGTTTGTTTTTGACAGGGTGTTTATTTAGACATTCTGTATTATGTTTTTAAGTATGGATGTATTATTACTTATGTCAGGGCTTTCTTTTACAAACACCCTTAATGATAATTATAACACGTCGACTTGTACTGATGTCTGTAGAGCTTTATAATTTCTTATAGATATTATTTTATTATTTTATTAGATACGATAAAACCATGTCGGTATTATTAATGTTAATTACTGTGCGACAGTTGTAGCAGAATTGATTTTATACTATATTGATGCGTTATTTCTAATCCGTTATGTGCTCTTATGATCACTAATATGTATCCATTAGAGCCCACATTAAATAAAACCAACAGGTCAGATAACATAGTTGTATTACTCCATCTTCATCTCACGATTTCAACGAATTACATATAATACAACAATCTATGATTAGAGAGATGACTAACTTTGACATGGTTAGCGTTGTTGTCTGGGAAAGGATGCAGTGAGGAGATGTTTTAAATTGATATTTAAAGCTTCTTTGGTATTATTTAGATACTATTATCAAAAAGTGTAGATCCTCATTTTCGTTTTGCACTAGACGTTTTTGAAGACATCACGCGTTTTTCTAGTCCAAAACTTCACTAAAAAGAGGTGAAATAAAATCTCTGAACGAGTATATATATATATACGTTTTCAATTTTTTATAACATTAATGATAATGAAAAACAACGATTAATTTTCAATTACATAGATACATATATTTCAATAAACGCAATCCTTATTCGTCTTTTTACGATATATAGACCGTAACCGGGCCACCCTTTTATAAAGAAAAACGTTGACTAGCATGATACTTCAAGACAAATTGTATGTTCTACTACTCAACTTTCTTCAAAAAAACAAACAACTTGTGTTTGACAAGGTTCCATGATTTGTTTTCGAAGCAGGTAAAAAAAAGCTCATCATCCTTCTTATTTGGCCTTTTATTCATCTTTAAAGTTGATTTTGTTTCTGTTTGTGTTTGTGGTTGACTGTCGTCCTTGAATGCTACTTTTCCTGTTCGATTTGTATATCTAATTCCCTAGAATTTATATTAAACATTTTTTAAATTACACTCATTTTAGAAGCTATAAAAGCCATAACCAAAAGTTTGCAATAGAATTGAATTCATTGTTGTTTAACGGCTCATCAAGACAGTATAGGTTATTTAAAGCCGCACCGGAGAGAGGGGAAGGATACATAGGAATCCGGGAACCGTGCCCTACTCTTATTATCGAATAGATTCCTATGGTTTTTTAACGTGCCCGGAGGATAGACCGATACCCGGGACCGCCCAGTTTACGTCCCCATCCGACGGACGAGGCTAAGGGAAAGTGTCTTGCCTAAGAACACACCGACGAAACTCAGTGGCACCACGGAGGATTGTTTGCCATAAAACGCAACTCTGTATTAATAATTATATATCTTGGCGTGCATTTAATATCTTGGCGTGCATTAAATATATTGACGTGCCTTTAACTAAAAATTGTAATTCTATCTCAGTACACAGTATGTAGGTCTGATACTAATATACCGCTAGTTTAGTGTGAATATGAGGGCATAAGCGAAACGAAGCGTTACGTCATATAACGCGGGCAGTATATACTAACAACGATTTCGGTTAGAAATGGTCCTGGCACGTAGTCGGTTGTTAGGAGGACCCCTTACGTTCACGGTGATTTCAAGGCGGATTTTTCTGGGGTGCGGAAGCGCTGACGTATGTGCTTAAGACGAAAATACGCGTCTTTTTGACGTGACGTAACACATGGATCTCCTTGTTAAGGAAGGTTGTTGGTCAATACAATCTCTCTCAGACGTTAAAATAGTCTTGTTATTGTACCATACGCTGCAAAATTCCGTTCAACAGCTATGTGACGGCGTCTTCACACTCCTCTTTACGTTTACGAGCATAAAGAAGACCTTACTAAAAGTAGACAAGGACGACAGTCAACCACAAACACACAGAGAAACAAACAACTATAAGGATGAATAAAATGCAAGATATGACATCACAAACATAAAGGGTTTTGAAACAAGATGGACCAAGTGGAGACAACTCACCAGGGGAGAATCAAGAATAAATAAAATTACATATTTATTAACAATAAGATGAATATATATATACAAAGAATATCAATGAGAAAGTAGAAATTTGAACTTTTGAAGCATTTCTTTGCATGTTATATTGATCACTATTCACTATCGCAGTTAAGAATTAATTCCTTTTGAATCAGACTGAAGTTATGTCAAAGCTATGTTCGTCAAAAAGCCATATCTAGCTGAATCCTTCAGGTACAGTTCACTGTGTCCGGCACTAAAACTTCACATCGCGCGAATTCACTTCCACGAATTTCGACAATGCAACGATGCACATCCCTCATTAGCGATGGCTATTCGTCCCGGTAACCTACTTTCGGTGACGTAGTTCCAACTCAACGCCAACTCGCTTACCATTTCCGGCGATAGCTCCAGTCCCGGTATTTTACATCCGGTGACGTTATCCCATATCTGCGTAACTATGCCCTCTTGCCTAGCGTCCTCGTCACTACTGCCAGGTCTATCGCCCAATTAGCGAATGATATGGTTCACGCGTCCTATGACCTTATCATTTTCACACCAATTAATACAGCCCATACAAGTGTAACTGAATGAACACGCCATCCATACACATTTCATGTTTTCCGGAATGTTCGCAAAGCTCGCTGTTACGTGGCTATCTTATGTAAGCAATCTATACATTTAGTTAGGACCGTACTGCTAAATATCGGCAATTTTAATCAAAATATTCAACTTGTAAAATCATAAATTTCTTAATTCTTGATTACGTTTGATGAAATAAAGACCAAAATTACTTATTCTTTATCACTAGAATGCAACTACTTAAAATCATTCATTAGAATTGATAAAGAGTGATGCGCCTGGCAAAAAACTATCAAAATTCCTATACAAAATCAAGGAAAATGAGGCCCCGACAAACACATTTAAAAACTCTGAGTATATATGATTTTTGTTACAGGCTGGCAGTAGGGCTACCGCTTTGGAACGGTCAGTGGCAAAAACGGCCGTCGGTGGAGTGGTTAAACCAGGTTCTAGGGTGAACCAAAACTCATTCTTACCTTTGACAAAAACGTTGGATTAGTGATAAATGATGTCGTGCGACAAAATTAAGACATAAAGTGGCATGTGTCCCGAGTACATATGCCATGACCCGTGCATCAAGTGCATCTGTTACATTTTGTATTTCATGCTTTACTTAAGAATAATTTTCAAAGTGAAATATGGTGGAGGTATCGGTAACGATTTTTGACCACTGGTAAATTAACAAAAGATTATTTGAACAAATATTACTTCATATATACTGACCCTAAATAATTTGCGTTTCTTTTTTCCTTAAGTATAGTAAAATGATAAATTATAGTCAGAGTTAACCATATACCCTAGTTTCCTGAAAAATATGAAAACTAATTTGTCTTAAAATTTGATATGTTACTGTCTTAAATCATACAGTATGCCCATATCTAATGGAATAAAAAGCATGAAAGCGTTCTATTTTTAAATCAAAGTATGCTTTATCAAATAAAATTATTACACTTAAAAATGTCAAACAACTTGCCCAGCCAATAAATATCCTTAACTATCTATAATTAGATGGGGCATACCACGTGCTACATCATACGGGGTTATATAAGGTAAACTTCTTTTGTAAGGTTTTTTACTATCACTTTGTGGCTTTCTAGGGTTTCGTTTTTTTATAGTATATGTACATTTATTACAATGTCCCTTTTATTGGGATGACAATAGGGTAAGAGTGAGATTTGGTGCACCCTATAACCAGGCCTTTTTTTGCCACTGACCGTTCCAAGTCGGTAGCCCTGTAATCAACCCTTGTGCGTTTGTAATGTCGTATCTTGCCTTTTATTCATCTTTATATATATATATACTCGGCAAAAATTAAAAGTATCCACTTTGTTTTCCTGCAAAATCTGAGACTGTAAGAAGGAATTAGCAATTGTAGCATGATTTTCTTTTAATAAAATCTTTGTTTGATGTTTAAATTAAATTTCATCGAAACTTACCGAATATTAAAAAAAATTATCACAGTTTAAAAACATAGGTGTGAAAACGAAATTAACAAAACTTAACAAATGGTTAGCAACAATAGCACAGATTCAACAGTCTAATATAGATATAATAATCGAACAGGAAAAGCAGCATTCAAGGACGACAGTCAATCACTAATACACACAGAAACAAAGAACACATTTTAAGATGAATGAAAGGAAAAGTAAGACATCACAAACACAAAGGGTTGATAATAGAGCTACCACCTTTGAACGGTCAGTGGCAAAAAAGGCCGCTGGGAGTTTAAACCAGGTTCTAGTGTGAACCAAACCTGACACTTACCCTACTGTCAACCCAATAAAACGGGACAGTGTAAATAAAGAAATCCCCGACATGAACTATTCTCAACATGGCAGCATTAATAGGCAATATAAGTAAAACACAAAGATGCTCGTGTATAGTCCATTCAAACACACAGAGAAATATTCAAAACTCGAAAATATACCATGTGTCCACCGTTACGTCGAATACACGCAAGGATGTGACGTCGCATGCTTCTAGCGTAACGACTGACGAAGCATCGAGCATATTTGTCATATTTGGGACGTCGTGTACGTCAGAATGACCCAATCCAAAGTGTTCAGGACCTTGCAGCAGCATTTGTCCGCGAATGGAACGCATTAACTCCAGACTTCGTCAGTCATTACGTCGAGGTTTAGAATATTTTCCTGTGTATTTGAATGGACTTAAACTGCTGAATCTGTCCTATTTTCGTTAACCGTTACATTTGTTAAGTTTTGTTGATTTCGTTTTCACGCCTATGTTTTTAAACTGTGATTATTTATTTTGCAGAAAAAACAAAGTGGATACTTTTTATTTTTGCTGAGTATAGTTGTTTTTTGTTTCTTTGTGTGTTTGTGGTTGACTGTCGTCCTTGAATCTACTTTTTCTGTTCGATTTTTATATCTACTGTTACGTCACAAAGATTTATCGCCGCAACGAAAACCTACTGGAAGAGTACAACGACAACATAAGAAACATGTTTTGCGGCTAGAAATATCAGAACCCTTATTTTATAGAGATATGATCTATAAACTTCGGAAAGTATTGTGATATGATGTTTTTCCTGATCACTTTACAAACTAGATCAGAACATTAATCAGGAAAGGATATGACCCTTAAGTATTGCAACATACTTCATGCATGGTGATTGACCCATATACAGTCGATAATTATGCTTTTCTCGTTTGCTATGACCGGACCACCTCGTGGGACTCTATGATTGCCCCTTCTGAAACCACGAAAGGGGAGGTAGGTACATGAACTTTCGTCTCTCAGGTTTTCTGGTCGTACCCTTGATTGTTTTCCTCTTTTTCTGTGGGTGTTCACTACAATTCTGGATACATCATTATGTGTTTCTAATTCTGTATATTTTTATATGTTTTAACAATAATATTTAAGTGTATCGTTTGTAAATTTCTCTGGATGTGAAATTTATTGTTAGATATTTCCTTTTGATGGGATGCCCTTTTCTTTACACTGCCTTGTCAATTTGTACTTTGGTTATGATTCTAATACATTGCTGTTTTTTATGAAAATGATAAATGCTTCGTTGCATCATAAATGGAACTCTGGATCTTGCGGACGTTGCTTGATAGATTCCTGTTGTCTAAGGCTGTGTATCAGAGTTAGGGTCAGTTACATACGTACAAGATTGCTAAATTGGTACATTTCTTCCCAAAGGTCCATTATCATACTCTTTTTTAAATCTAAATGGGTATTTCAGATGTAAAATATGTATTGCTGAACTGATTTTCGAAATTCCAGTGTCTAACGATATATACCTTATGTCAGTATTGACAAAATTGTTCATATAAAGGGCAAAAATCGGAAAAACATATTCCCAAAACAAAATGTTGTTTTTGTTATATAAAGAACCATTGTAGACACCAGTGACGTCGCAGTATTTTAAATTCACTGTTTTATTCTTTAGTGAGATTGCTCAGTTTACGATACTATTTTAAACTATCGCTAAATTTAATGCATAACACATACGTAACATTTGTGTCTAAATCAAATAACTGTGTGAGTACTTACTATACTGGTTATAATTTTGATAACAGTTTTGTTGTTTTTTATGAACATGTTACATGTTTCGTTGCAAGATAAATGGAATTAAGGATATTGGAGAACGTTGCTAGATAGATCCCCATGTTTTATAAAGCTGCAAATCAGTGTTAGGTCAAGTAGATATAAAAGTCCAACAGGAAATTAGCATCCAAGGACCACAGTCAACCACAAACACGCACAGAAACAAACAATAAATATTAAGATGAAAAACGTCAAGATATGACATCACAAACATAAAAGGGTTGACAATATGCCAGTCGCCTTGGAGCAGTCAGCGGCAAAAATGGTCGCTGATGGTTTAAACCAGGTTCTAGGGTGCACCAAATATCACTCTTACCCTATTGTCATCCCAATAAACGGGACACTGTAAAACAAGATATTCCCGCCAGGTTATAATCTCTAACAAACAAAAATGCATTAATAAGCAATAAATTAAACACATAAATGATCATATATATAGTATAAAAAAGCCTAGAAAGGCACAAAGTAAGTACTCAATGATTTGGCAGAAGCAAGAGCATGGCAGAAGCCAGAGCAACAAGAGAATTAACGGTTAAGGGTACGACAAGTCAATATTAAAGACAAACGTCAAACGCTACCGTACTATAAGGATTTAGGTAAACGTCATCATAAGGTCCACAATCTGTCCAGTCATCGCACAATCAAAGAGCAAACTGTAAATGGGTCTATCACTAAACATGCAGCGCTTTTCAAAATGATACGGTCATAACCTCTTTCGATAAACGTTTTAACAAGTTTATTAAGGATTGTATGAAAGTGATTATGACCAAGGATCTTACGAAGTTTGTAAATCACATCACCATAGAAGTCAGGTTGTGATAATCCGTGTCGCAGAAGAGTTCTTAAACTACTTCTATATTTTAAAAGTACATCAGGGTTACGCCAGTAAAACTTGCAAAAGTTTTTTGAAATTTATGGTAACGGTAGCCCTGCTGGAGTAGCTTTTCAGTTATACAAATATTACTAATATTAAAGTCCTCAACACCACTACAATCTCTAGAGAAACGAATAAGTTGAGATATACCCCATAAGAAGTAGCTCGGGTAACATCGCCATCTAAATGGGGGATAATTAATAATATCAAAATTAAAATCGTCTCTCCTGTGACAGATTTTACTAAGTGTTTCGCCATTTTCGATGGAGAGATGCAAATCAAGAAAGAAGCGACAGTATCAGAAATATCAGCTTGATTGAGTTGAAGTTATTTAGGATAAATAGTATTAACCATAGCAGAAAAGAAATTATTGTCAATGTTCAATATGTCATCCAAATACCGCGAGGTGTCATAAACTCTTCAATTACATCTGCCGGAATATCGAATGAAAGACTCTACATTAAATCTCTTTCATAGCTATACAAAAACAAATCTGCTACAAAAGGTGCACTGTTCGTACCCATAGGGATACCAACAATTTGTCTATAAAACGGTAGTTCCATACCTGACGAAACATTGTTCTAATATGAAAATGAGTTCTTCACAAACTTCTTGGCAAGTCCACATAGTGTAATTGTCTAAACCGCCGTTAGTAGAAAACGCTTTAAGAGTAAGGGTAAGAGTGAGGTTTGGTGCACCCTTGAACCGGTTTTAAAACTCTCCCGTGGTCCCTTTTGCCACTGACTGTTCCAAGGCACTACCCCTGTTGTCAACCCTTATATGTTTGTGATGTGCTGTTTTACTAAATGTGTTTGTGATTTACTTTTTGTATCACCTTGCTTTGTTATACGTGTTGGAGTGACTGTATTCTACTCTTCCTGTTGGACTTATAACCTTTTCTTACTATTGTTACAGGCCTAGTGACGTTTTTTTAATAAGAGAAATAAGCTTGTCTTTAATAAGGTTATGTGGTAAGGTTGTATATATTGTAAGAGAAGTCATAAGTACTTATAGATAAACTTGACGTTAAGTGCAAATTTTATCAAGACGTTCCTGAACTTTTAATAGACCACAATAGATTAATCCAGAAATTTTAAAAGTATTACCACAAATATTGTTTAACGGGATCTTTAAAACCTCTTTCTTATAAATATGTTATTTCTGAAATAATGTGCATATTTCTTACGATAATGAGATGAGATACTAAAATGCAGACCGAAACGTGAATTTCTTGGAAACAAAAGCAAGAGAGACAAGTATCAGACTCGATTAAATTGTATCTGTTCATGAGATATAATTTAATGTGCCATTTTACGCCCATTAGCAAAGTATTTAACAACTTTATTTTTATTTTAGAAATTGTATTTTATGTAGATTTTTTAGTTATCCAACTTTGAATCCTTTTGATTTTCAAGGGAACATACACGTTAAACGTTATCCTCCTTGTTCTCCAGTATGACGATTCTCAACGTTCAGACTGTGAGCACTAGTAACGTTACTTGTCAATAATGTTGTCGATAAAGTTTTGACAAATATGTTTACCGAATAAGAGGTACATATTGTACGAAGCTTAGAATACCGCTTAAGCCGGTGCTAGGGGGCGTGAGAAGTGTTGCTTCTTTCATTACTTCTCATGAACAGACTCAATAAAACCGAGTTTGCTGCTTTATTCTCTGAATTGTGTTTGTTGCTCTCAAAGGATCACCTTTATCAGTATTTATTAGTGTACAGGCTAATACGAGATAAGCTATCAATCTGTATAGTAGATAGATTCTCCGACTCCGGTGTATCCGTTCCCTATCTCTGGGGTATTAGAGCTCTAAATAACCTATATTGTGCTGACGAGGCGTTAACACACATTCAAATATATTCATTATTATTAACACAAAGAGCGCCGTTTCTGATATTATTTCTTAGAGTAAAGGGACTGGAACCGGTTTAGAAGATTAATGGGTGTCATTCCAAAAACGAGTAAAACCGTCGTAATGTGTTTTCAGTTTTACAAAAACATTGTACATATGCATTAAACTAAGCCCCTTAACATAATCGATTTAATTGTTTTTAAATATGTTGGTCTGGAAATATGGACGACTCATCTAGTTTGGGTGCATACATTATTTATGTTAATTCATCTGATGCTTTAAGCCTATACTAACTTATTTTGCTGGGATCTAACTACACGTTTATTTAATAATTTGTACAATGGCTAGCAACATGAACTCCATAATTATGAATTAATATTGATGCGTTAACAACAAAAATAGTCATCGTGTTTACCAGCTGAAACATTTTCATAAATAATAAATCCCAAACAGAACACATTGCGCGTTTGTTTAATGCACGTTCACATTTCATATGAAACTGAACACATTTTGAGTGTTTTTTCTTGTATTTATTTTGGCACCAATTACTCTTTCAGATAGCCCATAGACCCTTGAGGGAGTCACAGAAAATAAATCGTCTCAATAAACTAATATATTAGAATGGCATGATATAAGATTAATTATATTGATATATTATGCCGGTGTAACGAAGTAAAGTGACCCCCATAGAATAACGACCCCCCGGTCATTACTCTTTAGAAAAAGTGACCCCCTTTCTATAAAATACTGACCCCCGTTAAAAAATACTGACCCCCGTTAAAAAATAATGACCCCCCTAGATGATATCTATAAAATATTGACCCCCATCTAGTCGATCACTAATTGAATATTAACTACTACAATTGTTATTATTGCTAATACTTATTGTTGTTGTTGTTGCTGCTGCTGCTGCTGCTACTGCTGCTGCTGCTGCTGCTACTGCTGCTGCTGCTTTCGAAGAAGCAGTAGTACTTACAAATTTCATGAAGAAAATTTGTTTTCGTGTTTCTCCAGGAAATTTGACAAAACCTTCAACCAGGAAGAGAACCTCACGTGCGCGTCCGCTTATAGCCCTTTTAAGATTGTTCCCACAATTGTGACCCTTGAGATGGCTGATAATATACAAAAAAGCTTTGTGAGAAGTCGAGCGAGCTCTTGTTCATCATATTGATATATAGGTGCAGTTATTTACCATGCTTTGCAAAATCCGTTAGCAATTCAAGAGTTCATTACGACAGTTTTTGTACCTATTGAGGTCAAATCTAATGAACCTTTGTTTTTGCCGCTGCGTTACGCTTCAAACGTTGAACAGCTATCTAAAATCAACAGAGTGACTGTGATTTGTTGCCTGAAAAAGAAAGCCACATGTGTTTGGGAAGCTCTCAAACTTCACTATTCTTTAAAAAGTCACTATTCTTTAAAATATAATGATCGGAGGGTCATAATATTATGACCGGGGGTCACTATTCTTTAAAAAATAATGACCGGGGGTCACTATTCTTTAAAAAATAATGACCGGGGGTCGTTATTCTATGGGGTCACAATTCTTCGCGAGGGGTCATTTTACTTCGCGTGGGGGGTCATACTATTATGACCGGGGGGGGGGGGGGGAGGGGTCACTATTTTTTAAAGAATATTGACCGGGGGGTCGTTATTCTATGGGGGTCACTTTACTTCGTTACACCGGCATTTAAATATGAGCGACATTGTTGCGAAACAAGGTACGAAACTGGGGACAAAACGCGATTTTTAAATAAAAGTTCTTATTTTGGTACAAAATATAGTTTTAGTCCAATTTTTGGTGCTGATCATCTATTTATACATGGTTTTAGAAAATATAAAAACATTTTCTGTTGCAAATTAGTCCGAGGTTTTATGTTTTACTGATTACTCTATCCAGTTCAATATGTACATTCACCATGTGTTTCACTTTAATATTAATACGGTCTCATGATTCGTACAATTTAATTATTGTTGATGAAATAATTTTGACTGGAAACCTAGACGGCTGGACTAGTTTATGCTGCATAAATCATTACTATTATCATACTGCATAACGTAAAATACAATTATTATTATTAGAATTATACATACAACTGTTAGCAATGTATACCCCATCCATTTAGTAGCTTACTGTTTTAAAGCCACACAAATCAGCAGAGATCGTTGAGCTTCCAGACCGAACATTTCATAAAAATAATTCATTAAATGCATATGAAACATGTCATATGAAACTGAATCACGTCCTCAGGGTTATCCATTGTATTTGGATTGACACCTTTAACTGTTCGTGATCGCCTTCTGTCCCTTTTCAGGGGCTGGCGTGGCGCAGTCGGTAGCGCGGCGGATTTGTAACCGGAGGCCCCGGGGTGCCACTGAGTTCCGTCGGTGTTTTCTTGGGCAAGACACTTTACCTTAGCCTCGTCCGTCGGATGGGGACGTAAACCGGGCGGTCCCGTGTATCGGTCTATCCTCCGAGCACGTTAAAGAACCATAGGAATCTATTCGATAATAAGAGTAGGGCAGGTTCCCGGATTCCTATGTATCCTTCCCCTCTCTCTGGGGCGGCTCTAAATAACCTATACTGTGTTGATGAGCCGTTAAACAACATTCAATTCAATTCCTGTCCCTTTTCAAAAAATCTATAATTCTGCACAGTGGTATATCCCAATACAAACCGGGTGAATATAATGTTTATGTCATTATAAACAACTTTGACGCTTCTTTTGAATTACATTTCAATTCATTTTGTTTCTATTATCGCTTTATAATAGTTATTAAATAGAACATGTTATGGTATGTGTACAAATACTGAATGACCTGTCTGGTAACGCTTGAACTGACGAGAACGGCAATCGTTTTTAATTTGTAAAGGTGCGCCCATTGATTTTTGCATTGCGGGGTTGTGTATGTTTTAAAATTTAAATGCAATGTCATTAATATCTCGACCAAACTTAACACAAATGGCCAATATGCTGCCAAAACATCCACAGAAAGTGGGGTCATATATTTTCTAAGAAAGAACTTGTCTTATGAATGAATGCTCCCTTTAAAAACTTAAACATTGAGATGCCCAATTATTGTATTCATACACTAATTTCCATATATTAAGCAAAACTAATTAAAAACTCACAATTTCAACATGGCAATGTTTGAAAAATGTAACACATATATCAACAATGTGATAACATCCAAAAATGGCGCCTCACATTAGTAGTAATTCAAGAAACGGGAATCATTTACTGGCCGCCACTATGCAACTACCCTAGGCCGACACTTTCTGTGCTGCAAGGGGTGTGATACACCTAAATGTAAGCGTATCGAGTTTTTGTATGCCACACACTTCGTCTGTCTGTATGTCTTCGAGAATTAGTGTTTTGTCATAGAACCGGGACGGCCATATGCTAGATATATTTCACAATGAAAACCGGTGCATTATTTAAACATTGTTCACGGGTTTGTCATATGTTTACATGAACCGATGATCTTTCATTGTAAGTAGGTTGTATCCTTTAACAATAATCCATTTGTTTTCTTAGAGACTGAGCATATACTATATCTAGTGATGAGAACAGCAGACTGTGTTTCAGTTTAGTATGTATTTATAACGTGAATGTTCAACATATTTCATTCTTAACTGGTACTCTTTGTAGGAACACCATTTAAGATAGTACATTTCGATGCGAATATTCTCAAGCAAGTCTTTGTCATCAATTTTGCTACGTACCTAGGTGTAAAAGTAGGTATATAACTCGAACAGGAAAAATAGCATTCAAGGACGAACCACAAACACACATAGAAACAAAGAACAACTTCCTTAAAGCTACACAATCCCGATAAAAGCCACACTAGAACTGAACAAATCTAACGGTTATTACGCATGTTGTACTAAGTGATTACTGTATACGTGTGGGTTCATATATACAACATGCGCACTACCTAAATTCACTGAATATTAATGAGATAAAGCGGTACTGTATGAAAGGCTTCGAGTGGACGCTTCGGGTACTTTGTGAATCGCCAACTGGTCTTATAACGGGTATAAAAGCGGATTTTAGCAGACGGCATTTACCACCGAACTGATGAGACCAATCTTCTGTAGAAGATCTAACAGGAAATACAAGTCATTAGAAATTGAAAATGAAGCTAAAGATGTACTTACTCAAACAACATTATAAGTCCATGTTTATTTATAATCCAACACAATACCTATAATAAAACGTAGCGGCCTTTTAACAAAGACCCTTTACAACTATCCCGTTTTGCATCTATACAAATAATCCTCCATTTTTATATGTGTGTGTGTGTGTGTGTGTGTGTGTGTGTGTGTGTGTGTACTGTATATTGACACAAAACGCAAGGGAGACATTGTTTATCAAAATTGGAATATTGGTAGAGGCTCATAACTAATGGTAAAGATGGAGATATAGTATTTGTTATGTGAAGTTATGCATGCATGGTTTACACATATTAGTAGATTATAAATCAACAAATTTTAAATGCATTCCTCTTCATTTATGCATGAATTGAAATTTTGAAATTGAAAATAAAATGAATAGAGAGACACACAGAGACATAGAGAGTCAAAAAGAGGGAGAAGGAAAAAGAGAAAGAGAGGGAGAGAGAGACATACAGACATAGAGAGAAAGAGAGAGACATAGAAAAAAAGAAAACGAGTGGGAGAGAGAGAGGGAGGGAGGGAAAAGAGTGAGAAAAGGGGAGAGAGAGTTGGGGAAGGAAGGAGAGGTGGAAGGAATTGAGAAAGAGAGAGAGAAATAGAGAGAGAGAAGGATAGAGAGGGAAAGTTTCTATATAGTCATAAACATAGGCGTAAGAGCCAGAGGACCCCACACCCCACCATTTCGGGGTGGGCCCCAATATTGATGTTTTCACGAAACAAAAAAAATGCGACACAAAATGTATGAATCGGCAATCTGAACATTAAAATTTTGATTGATCAGATTTCAAAATCAAAGAAAATATGAAAGATATCAGCTTCCGTCTGTAACAGGGTAAGTGTTAACTGAAAAAAGAAAGTTTAAGTATAACTATTAAGTTCAAATACTAGTAATTAACCTTTCGTAAGTTTACTTATTTAAATCTTTAATTTCCTTTAATCAAGTTCAATGATTTTTAAAGTCATTTTAAATGAAAACAGGTCCGTAACCGTAATTTAACCGAGGCCTATCGCTTATGTTGGTGTCCGGTGGCATTAACTTCCCTCTCCACCTGGATTTTGTCAATGTGTTGCATTTCCCCCAGGGTCCTTATATACTAGTATATAGTTGTTTTTATGTAAAGTATGTACATTCCCAAAATTCAACCAAGGCAACCGCCTCTGTGTGCCCCAGTGAAACTACGGACCTGGAAAAGTAAAATGTTGAAAAGCAATGGTTCATATTCACGGTGGACAGATGTAACGGACCCTGGCTGCTCAAAACAGCGTTACCTTGATCCTGGTTGCTCATGTAAAGGACCCTGTCGGGTAAAAACACGTAAACTGTTGGATGTGCTGTTAAAACATATTTAATATTTCTTTACAATAAGACACTTTTTAAAAATGATCACACCCACGGAACACTAGATGCATTTGTGTGTCTGAATTCATAAAGAATGGGTTATAAAAATAGTGTTTTAGATGTGAAAGAACGCGCACCTATTTCACACCGACGCGTAAAAGTACGTCTAGTTTTATGAAAATTGTGTTTATTTCAAAATGGAGACTGCTATTGGCATATGCTATATCTGGAATTATGTATGTTCAGCCATAACATCCATTGGACGTATTTAATACATAATAATATCTACCGATTGCCAGAAGCGTTAAGTTGTTTGTGCATCGCAATGGCACCGGATCCTGTTTGCTTCTGACACAAGATCCTAGCCGGTAGTTTTACATCTTAAAAAACGACTAGATATGTTCCCATGTTCGAAATATCTCGGTCTGATATCAGCGGTGGAAGATAAAGCTGCGACATTTTCAATAGGGTGGGGTTTGTGCGGGGGTCAACGTATGGAAAAAAACAATGTGCTGAGATATTTTAAAGATGTTCACATTTAACGAGTTTTCACCCTCCAAACTTCGGCGAGGAACTCGTACTCTTCAAGGGGGCTGGCGTGGTCTGGTTGATAGCACGTTGGATTTGACCCGGGTGAAGCCTTATCGCTGCAAGTCAATTTCTTTTGTGTATTATTGAGTAAAACATGTTCCCTTAGTCTAGTCCGTCGGATTGGTATGTACACCGGTTCTGTGCTTCGGAGTCTATCCTTGGAACAATTTGCCTTTGAAATATATTCGTTAGTAAGATTAGGGTAGCTTCTCTGATTTATATGTATCCTTCCTTTCTTTATGGCGACCGGCTATAAATATTCAATATAATGTCTTGATGAACGGTTAAACAACATTCAGTTAAATGTTATGTGATAACCTTTTCAAATCATAGGATGACTCCGATGAGGGTGCTCCCCTCGAAATGCGCTAGTGCTTTAACAAACAAAAGTGGCAACATTCTCAATACAACTTTCTCTAGAATTATATTATATGCATAAAATAATGAAAACTTACGAATTCAAAGTTTAAAACTTGTAATTGACATTTTCCGTAAGTATTCGGAGATTATAAACGAAAGGCTAAGCTTTTCTATAGGAGGTGTTCAATGTATTACTTTACGCAATTATATTAACTACACTCTATACGACATGTCAGGCTACATTATGCCAAAACTAATGTATATAGTCTACGTCATTAGTTGTTCACCTTGCTGCATTTGTATTACTTGTAATATTTGAGTTTTTATTTATTGATGTATTTTGTTTTTAAATATCATTTATGATCAAATAACTGTTACCTGTTAGGGGCTTAGCTAGAGCGTTGCTAGTATGGTCCCGGGCCAAACTCCATGAACTTCTTTTATTCCCAGATACGCTGTGGTTCGTTTTTGGGAGTATTTCCCACTATTTTATATCTTATTTGACGCTGACATGTTGATGATATAGTCAGATCCTTATATCCTCTCGGCCCTCTTTTTTTTTTTACTTTTTTATGTATTGTGTTTTTTTGTGTTTTTTTTTATTTTTGCAGGCAATGTGTACACAGCTGTGTGCTCTAAGATAATGCCTTTTGAATAAACCTTTTTTTATATAAAAACTGTTTGAGGTCTTTGTCGTGTAAAACGGCGACAAAACGCGCTGCGAGGAAAGTAAGTTTCGTTTATGTCTACTGCGGGCCCCATAGTTTATTTTAGGGTACTGTCGACGGAAGACAGGTCATGAAGAGAGAATTATCTCAAGGCGCAAACGTATATACACGAACGTAGGTCCGGAGTGCATTTGTTTAGTCTTGTACCTTGTTCGACATAGACGAATTTAGCCAAACCCACCACCAGATTATATCACTATAACAAAATCACAATCTCTACATTCATAACCGATATAATAATTCAATATTAGGCTGTTCTTTTTTATTTTGCATCATGCTGTCGCATGAATGATTTTAGTAGCGGTGGTCCAGAGTGGTGAGGCGCTGTTTCAAGTTCACCGCTATGGTCGTGGGTACGAATCCAGATCGTTCCCAGATTTCATGAGGTATTCAGTACTTGTCTTACTTATGAAAATATGAAAAAGTCGGTGGTCTGCCTTCCCCCACCAACAAATCGACCATCAGATATACCTAAAATGTGCTGAAGATGACTTAAAACGCCATGCAACCAACAGATGATTTTTTATTGTTTGTTTTGGTGGAGCCAAAGTCCCGATCGTCGGTTTCTCTTTTATCTGAAGGTACATTTATATAGAAAACAATCTATCAACCAGGATCCGATGCCAATGATACAGATTGTATCTGTTGCCCTTTACGTGGTCCCGCCTTAATTTCATGAAGCGATGGGAAAGCTTATATTTGCAGGATTTTATAAGGGATATTTCGACAATAAAACATATTTAAAAAGAAAAGTACTGAAAAATTGCGATAACCTATTTAAAATATGTATTAAATGTTTTAAGTTTACAATATGCAAACTTTTAAAGCCCATATTAAGGTTTTATTTCATACCCCAGCCAACCCTGTTTTCGCCTCTTGGAGAAGGGGTTGGATGAGGTATGAAAGTTAATACTCGGACCACGTAATGCAGAATCTCACGCATTTTTTTTACAGAGCAACCAGGGTCCGGTGCTCTGAAATTAAGACATGATGTAAATATTTGCAGGTTTTTAGGCTAAACAGTTATCTTTATTGGGATCACTTTAAATGAGTCAGAGAGATCATATGGAAGTTTGGCTTTTTAAAGTCATCAACTTTGTATCGACCGGTTAAGAGTAAATTTGTTTGATCTTGTCAGGGATTATTCTGCATTTGTTGTACATAAAGAAAATGTGTTACGAAGGATATGATATTCAAAAGTACCGTCACATAATTTTTTTTTCTTATACATACGATAATGTATCTTTATTTTCAAACTTGTTGACACCAGTGTCCATTTTCCCTCTGTTTTTACCAGCCAGGGTCCGTTACAAGTGCAACCAGGATCAAGGAAAGGCAGTTTTGAGCAACCAGGGTCCGTTACGTCTATCCACCGTGATATTCGCACAGAGTCCTTCGCGATTGAGAATATATATATTTAAAGTAACTTAATTAATACAACATTGTTAATCGGCCTCCGTCGCGCAGTAGGTTAACGCGCTGTCTTAGTATGCTTTCTCCGTTGCGGACGGGGTTCTAGCCCGGGCCTTAGCACTTTTAAATACAATTTTTTTTTTATGAATTTTCTTTTTATGAAGAAGTAGTATTCAAATGCCTTTCACGTTCATCAGATTTAAATATTAACAAAGACATGCATAATAGCACGCACACAAGCACAGCTTACGCACGCACCCACAAACACGCTCGCACGCAAGAACGATTTCATTTTTTTACGAATTGACTCTTATTAGTTTCCCAAGACCCTCCGAAATCGAAACGTGTAACTGAAGGATAGACGGATGGGCGACCTCCATGTGTATACCCCTTCCCCACATCCTAAAAACTACGATTTGCGAGAAATAATATTGCTGGTCTTTTTCCAACAAAAGAAATTCCATATATATAATTAATTTGAACAATATTCTTCAAGTGTCTCATTGCAAACAATAATTTCTCCCTATCCCGAGTCAAAACCTAATTTTTGATTTTTGTGGACTAAAATCACAAAAATCACTAAATCATCAAAATTGCAGACTAAAATCACCAAAATTCTGGACCAAAAAATCCATAACATGGTCAATATCTGTCAAAAAAACCATAACCTACCTGTACATGGACTAAAATACATAGCCCACCTGTCCATGGCTCAAATATATATATATTCTAGACCAAAATATATATATGGCTTCGCCCCGCCATGGCTTCGCCATGGTCCCACACACACTAAGACTAACGATGCTCAACGTATCGTCTTACCAGCATGCGTTACGTACTTACCAGCTGGTCGCCATGGCTTCGCCATGGTCCCACACATATAACGCCTAGAATGCTGAAATAAGCGAGGCTTCTGGCCCACCGGTCATCTCGCTATACCTACAGTCCATTGGAGCACAGGGAATTTAAGGTGGTTTGGCTTCGCCCGCCATGGCTTCGCCATGGTGTAGCTGGTCCACCCGTCATCTCACTATAACTACAATATGTATTTTGGAGGTTCTAAACCATTATTTCTTTTTTATATAATTTTTGAAACTCTCTTAAGGAAAATAATATATATAAAAAAAAGAAATAATGAGTACTGATTTAGGAGAATTAATGCACTTGTTTAGAACAGGTGTAATAGATAGTCAAACACTATCGGTTGGTATAAATTCATTAAAACCTCATAAGAAGTTTCAAAGGAAACTCCAAAAGAGGTTATTCAACCAAGTTGAGTCCAAAGTGCTGGAAAGTGTAAGACGTGGTAAAACCAATCCCAGCTCCAAGAGTTAAATCAAGAATTCCAATCCCAGCTCCAAAAGTTAAACCAATCCCAGCTCCAAGAGTTAAACCAATCCCGGAACCAAGAGTTAAACCAATCCCGGAACCAAGAGTTAAACCAATCCCAGCCCAAAAAATGAGTACGGAAAACGTAAACTACATTTTACAATTACACCGGGAAGGAAGAATTAATGATGATCAGCTTAGAACGGGGCTAGATGCTCTTCCAAAGGAAACTCCAGAGGTTAAATCTCAAACATTAGACAATTTATATAAGAGACGACGTAACAAAAAACTACGTAAACGAGAAAAGCAGAAATATGATAAACATTATGCTAAATTACGAGAGAATGTTATAAATGAA